>JAVYIG010016980.1:0-28457 GCA_035222895.1 Strongylocentrotus droebachiensis
AATAGGCCTATACAAACAATAATAACTTCATATCAAAATGTTTGTTTCATAATGCCTAATAACGAAACTTAATATTTCATACGCAATAAGTAATATAGCATACGCCATAGAAATGTAAAGAATTATAATTTTATTATGAAGATGCATAATCATGCACTAGAAAGGGCATTTTAAAGGGGTGCATTCCGGATTGATTCTATACATGACCATGAACTCCAAGTCGTAGACCTACACTTGGCATAAAGTGCACGCAACCATTCTACGTATTCTTTTGTCACTGTTACTTTCCTTTGTGTAGAATAACAACAGATGGCGCTATTTCATCTTCACAGCCGATTGCGGTTTTCGATACTTTGACAGAAACGTTGGTATCGAGAATCTCAATCTGTACTCAGTTTTATCGGTTTGTTGAATGCTCTCCCCAAATAATTAAACTACATCTATGGACACCATATATAAACATGACGGGTAATGGAATACCTTTTAAAACAAAAAAACAACAACAACAACAATAACAATAACGACAACAATGACAACAAATCAGGGGCAAAAGTAATTCAAAAATAAATGAAGGAAGAGTGAAACAATTTTTTTTCTTTTTCACAAACTAATCAAAACAATCAAACGAACAAACGAACAACAAATTTGATTAGAAATATCTTTCAATCGCCTTTTCTCGTAGGGTTTGCCGTAGGGCATGGGAACACAATTAGGGGCGGCACATGTTTCATTAATGTAGGCCTACTTTTAAAAGATATGAAACAAATAACAAATATAGTACGTCGATCGCGCCGGCCCCTATATCTGACATGTAAATAGACTGAATGGAATTCTGTTTCCATTATAAATTTTAGAATGAGATTGCTTCAATAATCAGCCTGTCTGAAAACAAGAAGGCTGAGAAATTTGAAGCCGAAATTAACAAAAAATATGAAGACTCATAATTCTAAATGTCAAGAATAACAACAAATACTATCAATTGAAATGACCCGTTTAAATTACACCATATCATTTGTCATAATGTCGAAGGTACTGTTTACAGTTAGTGAAAGCGGTGGTGTTTGAAACTTTAAATAAAACACAACTTTAAAATTGTATCATCGATCGTCCCTGTTCCCCGTCCCCGGCCGAAAAAGAGTAGATCGACTATTGCTATTCTACTTTTGAAACCTCTATATCGGGCTCCCCCTTTGAGATCGTTTTATGTCATTAAAATGGGGTGACCAATCACCAAATTGTTTACATTGGTCTACCTACTCACTAAAAAAATTAAGCTGTATTTTTACATAACTTTTGATTTTCGTTATGGCTTTGTTTAAAGAATATGAAAATGATCCTACATGTTTGGATTATTATAACTAACATTTAATCCGACTGTGACTTTGATGGTTTCGGATACTATCTGTCGAAGCACCCCCCCCCCCCCCCCCCCCCCGATCGGGCTACCGTACTATACTAGCATCATAATTAAAATGGTTCACGATTCAATGACTTCAATGTATTGTGCTCCCGCCTCCCGGGTCCCCATTTACAAAAATTAAACGATACTATCATCCATACATTTGTAATGAAATTATATGGAAAACTAAACAAACAAACAAACAAACAAACAAACAAACAAACAGACAAACAGACAAATATAATACATTAAACAAACCATCTATCTCATCAGCGTTTCCGTGAACTCTGACCGATCGCGAGGGAACGATAATTGTACAAAAATAGACGTATCGATAACTGAATGAACAATTGCGCGCGCTCGTTTGCAGTTCATCTGGTAGTTTCCCTTTTGCACGAGAATATCAGTAACACACTTACTTTCGTGCAAAAATGGCTGATTTAGAGGAGAGAGTAGACACTCCGTCACCACTGCCTCCTGCGGTATGTATTTGTAGCATAGATTAAGACTATTATTGTAGTAATTTAATCATTTTTGGTGTTCATATTTGTCTTTGAAAATGTCGGCGTTTTTGGTATCCTCCAATATTTCATTCATTGTCGGTGCTCGGTCCCATATGTACGTTTGAGTGTTATGTTTTAATGCGGTAACAAAAGAATGACGTGATTGAGAGCGTGAGTTATTAGACGCGATACCTGTGCATGTTGATGACACACTTTTTTTATATTCGTCTCTGTTCTTTTCTAAAGATATAACTAGCTGCATATTTATGGTTTGTTTGTCCAATGCCCTTATTTTGTAAGACAAGTTCAAACTTCAGTTCAAAAGTTCAAGTTCAACTTGTTCAAAATCAAATTCAAAGTCAATCATCAGAATCAGATCATCATGATCATGGACATTGGACCAAATCAAATGTCTGTCATTATGACATTACTGATTGAATGTAAAATGTCAGTTCTCTCCAATCTTCAACTTTATTCTTTAATTTTGACTTTGTTTTCTCTGTTTTACAAACAACTTTGGTATTTCCAAGCAACATTGCCTCGAGTGTCTCCTATCGAGGTTACGTTACATCACATCTAATGATCTACATGGCAGAGGATGAGTTGCTCATGAGAATTTCAACTGAAATTTTGAGTTTTACTTTTAGATTAGGGTTTTTCATGACTCACTAACTTAAAGGCAAAACCAATTAGACTAGTAGTCAGTGTTCATGTGTAGTGAATCATTTGATCAGCACACTCGCAATAGCTCAGTTGGTAGAGCAGTGGTCTCGTAATTTGGTGACCCGGGTTCAAAACCAAGTCGATACGCTAGTGTTCTTTGGTAAGGCAATAATCCTCATTACCAGATCCCTAAGAGAGGATCTAAAGCCGTTGGCTGTCTGGTTGCTTACTAACAAAGTAACCAGCATTTAGATCTAGGCCTATACTATGGTTTCTTAGCAGCCAGGTAAAACAACCACCACCACAATGTAATTTAGTCTACTTACATGTGGCTGAAAACAATTCACAAACTTTGAAATGGATATGGAAACTGCCATGGCAACTCTATTTCTTTTCAGATTTTTGTACTTTTTAAACAGTTACAAAATGTACTTCCATGATTTCAATGAGAAGTGAATATATTTTGGGGAATTATATTGCATTTTGGCTCAATTGGCTGAAAAAAATTCTTACTCGATGTTTCTATTATTGTTCTGCTATCATGAACGTGTTACACGACTCATCCTGTTGAGCTTGATTGCAGGGGAAAAAATACTTTAAAATTTGGGGGGCTACTTTTCAAGCTTGCTTGCATGAAAATAACACTCTTTAATTTGTTTTGCATTGAACTCTATGTAAATTTGTTTTGGCTCTTTTATGACTTTCGGGGGCTAATTTGCCCCGAGCCTCTGTGTATTTTTTTCACTGCTTAATTGCCATTTAGTGTTAAATTTGTGAATTGTCTGACCCTTAATGTCAGTTAATGAACTAGTTTGTTAGTGTTGTAAATAATGATCAGATTACCAAAGTAAGATTCTAATCAAATTGTTTAATATTTGATTATTTCCTGTGCAGGCTCTCAAATTGAAAATTCCTCCCAAGGCAGGAGGGAGTGGTGTAGGGGAAGAATATGACGAAAAATTGGTAAGTACTAACAAACTTGATTCAACCTGATTCAAAGCAGAGACAAAAAAGTAGTTATGAAGATTATTGAGGTTGATTCCTGAGCAAGAAATGATGATAATAATGATGATATAGTGCTGTGACTAACCCTGTAAGTTGGGGCTCTGATCGGATCGGAAGATCGGAGCGACACCCTCGCATCTTTGATCGATATCAGATCGGAAGATCGACAAAAAAAAATCAGTTGATTTTTTTTTTAAATCAAACAACAATTCGATTAGAATTCTGCCGATTTTTTTCCGATCATTTTAATTGATCGGCGATCAGAAATTATTATCCGATCACCCCTGATCAGATCGGTATCGGTGTCCGATCCGATGATCGTTTACAGGGTTAGCTGTGACCATGTCGTGTATCCGTCCGTGTACACGCACGAAACCCCCATTACACGGATAAACGAAGGAAGAAAAAAAAATCACCTGTTACCATTAACAAAGCTATAGATTTTGAGTTTTCATAGAGCTGTTACTCCTCTGACAGACACTAAAATGTCATACAATTGGTATCATTGTAATGTATGGCTTAGAATAAGCTTTCCATTGATATATAATTAATTTATTTCTTATTTCAATTCCGACCTTTTCATTTCACCTTCAAAGAGGAAAGAATTATTATAAGTGCTACACAAAGTAATCCAGTAATTTGTTGTTTGTCATACTTTCAGGTCTAATTTTAACATTCTTTTTCAGTTGGAAATCATTCCTACATGTAAGTGAGGAAAAATGAGTTTGTTGGAATTTGGATGACTAGTTCATAATGGGTTTAGAAATATTGGTCTAGTTATATTTCTTCCCTATGGAATATATTACTCTTTTACTCTTTTTTATTATCTGGCAATTTGTTTACACCTGCGCATCTACATACAAATGTGGCATTTTATTTCTCCAAGTATAGCCGACATGAGATCTTTTCATCCCTTTTTCATCCTAACAGGAAAAGGATCGATCGTGTCGGTTTGACTTCTTGCTGCAGCAGACCGAGATCTTCACTCATTTCATGAGCACGACGAGTGCCATGAAGTCCCCGACCAGCCCACTCAAAATCAAGCCAGGCAGACCCAAGATGAAGAGAGATGAGAAACAGAAACTCTCTGCAGTTGGAGAGTAAGTCATTTCAGGGAGGAGAGATCAGGGGGGTGTTTCACAAAGACTAAGATCAACTTTTAAGTTGGACTTAACTATGGCTGGCCATTCATGCCGCTGGTTGCTCTCACCATTATGGTCCTTAGATGATATTTTTCTCTCAATAATGAATTATCAAAACTGTAGATTTGTGACCATGATTATTTTGTACGTCCCTTGAGAGACCAATGGCAGTAAATGGTGAGCGCAAACAGATGCATGAACGGCCTGCCATAGTTAAGTCCAACTTAAAGTCGATCTTAGTCTTTGTGAAACACTCCCCTGAATCCACTTGAACCTCTTGGGCGATCCTGTGTAATATGTCACATACAACGTATGACATTTACCCATTTATTTCATCAGAAAATGAACAAGAGACAAATTAAATGAGCACTGACTAATATTTCTCTGGTTTCACGAAATTAAATGATCATCTTAAGACATTTCTCATTTTTTGATGAAATAAGGGGAAAAGGGACATTGAATTCATCTTTGACGCATTGCTTGGAGTCTCCCTCTTTGAGGGTGTCCATATTTTTGTACACACTGCTTCCTTCTTTCGGATTTATGAATGGGTACTCGATATGAATTGATTTTCACTGCCGTTGAATGAACATATACTTATAAAATGGCATGGCTAGCATGCTGCCAATGAAGTTTAAAAGTGTTCTGTATTCAATTCGGATTTTAATCAAGTGATACTCAGAAATAAACCCAAAAGATATGTGTACTCTAAACTATAGACTTATGTGACATTAAACTTCTAAACTTTATGCTTTATTGTAGCATGAATCTTTTGTGAATCTCTATCCCTTGTTAAGGTAACCAACTTTTCTCGGTTGCAAAAGTCTCTTGTTTTTCAATATTGGATAAACATTCATTATGATACAAATAATACAGCTTCCATAATGAGGGCATTAGTAAGAATTACCCACACAAGGGTGTTTGGACTGTTTTGAAGGTACCGAGTGTGGGTCATTTTAGTAATGCCCGACAAAAATGATGTGTATTATTTTTTTTATGAGATTATGTTTTATTTGTTTTATAAAATGATGTTTTATTTGTTTTATAAAATGATGTTTTAAAGGTTTATATGTTTTATAACATGATTTTACTATTGATCGGTCATTAGCATTTGATAATGACCGGTCGTTATCAAAATTACGTGTTAGGCAAAATAAATGCCTTGTCACGTGTACGCTTTCAACCAATCATTTGATTAGGGTCCACGTCATCATCTTATAAACGTTATAATTGTTCATCGTTCCCCCTCCTCGACCGATCAGTCATCGGCACAGAAAGACAGAGGAGCAGGAAGACGAGGAGCTTCTGACGGAGTCCCGCAAGGCCACGTCGGTCATCACACAGTTTGAGGAGTCACCAAAGTACATCAAGAATGGTGAGATGAGGGATTATCAGGTCAGAGGGCTCAACTGGCTTATCTCACTCTACGAACATGGCATCAATGGTATCCTAGCTGATGAAATGGTAGGCAGATCTCTACACCCCCCCCCCCCTTACATTCTGAAATGAGCAAGAGGATGTGGAAGAAAATAATATATTTTAATGATTTCCCACTATCTTTAAGGTACTATGTCCCATTTGCAGGCCAAAAAAATGACAAGGTTAAATTTCAAGGGCATTTAAAAGATAATACTACTTTAGAACTTCCCTTAAAAAAAGGGCTTGAAAATGTCTTTAAGTGGGAAAATAAGGAGCATTGCAATCCATGTTCAGACCCTTGTACTGAATGGTTGTACGTTTTGTGCTGCGTAAAGATTCAATCAGTTTGATTTTGGCCATTACAAGAAGTGGGTTATTGATGTAGACAAATGCTCATGTACCCAATTGTTAATAGTAAACAGGTTTCCTTGCATAATTTGAATATTAGGACACTGCTAACGTTTAAAATTCACAGATGGGACACACGTAACATATTCATAATTCCTGCAAAGCCCTACAGAATTTGATGTTGGCTGCAAATGGGACATAGTATCTTTAAGAGAATGAAAAGAGGAAAGTATGATCTTTAGATAATATTTTTTCTTTCAATAATGAATCATCAAAAAATGTAAATTCTGTAGGTTTGTGACCATGATTTTGAACCTTCCTTGATAGACCGATGCCAGTACATGGTGAGAGCAAACAGTGGCATGAACAGCCTGCCATAGTTAAGTCCAACTTAAAGTCGATCTTAGACTTTGTGAAACACCCCCCTAGAAAGATTTGTTCATGTCCTACCCCCTCTTTATTTTCTCTTTACTTTGTATAATTATCTGCTGGCATTGGAACCCAGCTTTTGAAAGGCCAATGGCCTTTTCTGGCTCCTCCATATTCTTTGTATTGTTTATATATTTTCTTATATGTATAATATATTGTTGAATGCATTTTTTACGAGAATTAGAAACAAAATGAATGAAATAGAAAACAACAGCAATGACATTCCGTGATCTCCTCTTCTTTACAGGGTTTAGGTAAAACGCTTCAGACCATCTCCCTGCTGGGCTACATGAAGCACTACAGGCACATCCCCAGCCCCCATCTCATCATCTGCCCCAAGTCTACCCTCGCCAACTGGATGGCCGAGTGTGAACGATGGTGCCCTTCACTCAGGGCCGTCTGCCTGATCGGTAACCAGGACCAGAGGGTGAGTTCAAACACAATGAAGCAACACATTTTTTAAACTCTGGCAATCTGTACATTCCACCCTGTGTTCCCAGCTAGCTTGAATTCTTGAGTATGTTGCTTAAATTTGAAAAACATTCTTCATGATAACCACAACAAATTATCAGATGCCACCAAAGTCTACTCATTGTAAAGCATCAAGTATACATACATGCTTATTTTTCCAAGGTTATTTCTGTTTTACAAGGACCAGTGTGAAACAAGCTACTCCAGGGCCATGTTTCGTAAAACTTGTTATCAATAAAAAAAAAAAATGGCAATAACTGTTATAAGCTACTGAAATCATTGCATTTGATTGGATGAGAGCAAACTTGTTATAGAGATGTTACACTAGTCTTGTTATTGATTTTAAACAATTATGAAACGGAGGCCAGTATTGTGAATATGTTGCAATCGTCTTTCTTTCCCCGTAGTCCGCCTTCATCCGAGATGTAATGATGCCCGGAGAATGGGATGTCTGTATAACATCGTACGAGATGGCCATCAGGGAGAAGTCTGTCTTCAAGAAGTTCAACTGGCGCTACCTGGTGATCGACGAGGCTCACAGGATCAAGAACGAGAAATCTAAGGTATGTTAACCTGGTGACTACTGCATTGTTTATTTCCTATAGGCTTTAAACAGGAGCCACCCGTCTCCAGAAGTCAATAAGTTCATAGGAGTTTCTAGAGCGATCCAGCTCATGTTGTGACATTCATGTGCTTTCTTTGGTCAAATACTTACCTGCTTTAGTGACCACCTGTCTACAAGACCACATTTTTGTTTCCCTTCAAAAATGGTTTCTCATTGAAACATGTACTAAAGGAGCCTGTATATAAAGACCACCTGCCTATAAAGATCACTTTTCTTGTCTCCCTTTCTAATGTAACCAAATTTATGCTAAAGTGCCTTAATATGAATTATTTCATTTGCCCTACCTAGCAACAACTAATTTATGCAATTTGAATCCAGGACCATTGAGATACATTTATTTGTAACTTTCCACAATATTCTCATCAGTTCTCCAATATTAATGAGCTCACTTTCACAGCAGTAAGTCTTTATTTTAAACTTACAATGGCTAAATCTTTGTTCCATGCCAAATTTTATGACAGAATTCCATGACCACTTAAATAAAAGTATAATATTTCAAATCGTGCAGCTCTCTGAGATTGTCCGTGAGTTCAAGACCACAAACCGTCTCCTCCTGACCGGAACACCCCTTCAGAACAACCTCCACGAGCTGTGGGCTCTACTCAACTTCCTCCTTCCCGATGTCTTCAACTCTTCGGAGGACTTTGATGCCTGGTTCAGCACCCAAGATTGTCTAGGAGATAACAGTTTAGTCACAAGGTTGCATGCTGTGAGTACAAAAGGGAATTTGCTTCTCTAACGACATCTAGATATACATTTATTTTTTTACCGGAATTTTTTTAAAGATAAATGCATAGCTGCCAAGGTGACAAACATGACGTTTAAAGCCCCACTGTACTACTTGTAGCTACTTGCTCCCTCTACATAGCAAACAATGCCTAATCGGTGACCATTGGTCCCCCATGATCCTCTTTTTCTTATGTTAACTGAGAGCTGGTTTGATGAGATAACCACCTGTCCAATGACCTTACAGGGCGGTCTAATTCCTCCCTTAAAGTAGTACAGATAAGCTTTAAAGAAATATGAAATGCTTTGTTACCTTTTCTGTGTTATGTAATCGAATTCTGGCAAATATCTGGTTACAATTTATAGTACATCTGCAATTTTCACATTCCATGAAATTGTTTGAAGTCATTTAAAGATAATTTGAGTGCCTTTTATCCATTGGAAAGTCACAAAAGGAAACAAGTGTAATTGTTATCATCAATATCACATTAATTATAAATGTTTACATCACAGTCGTGAAAGAATGAATGAATGACACATAAACAGGAAAGGGAATTTTATAAAGCAGATTTTTTCAACATGTTGATGATAAGTTGCTGTGGTTTGTTTGCAATACAATGAAATACATTTGTTTTGAATATTTGTAATAAAGGTTCTACGGCCCTTCCTGCTTCGACGTCTAAAGTCTGAGGTGGAGAAGGCCCTTCTCCCTAAGAAAGAGACCAAGATGTATGTGGGTATGAGCATAATGCAACGAGAATGGTAAGTCCAAATAAAATAAGAATAAAGTTTGTAACAAGGCCAGTTTTGAGTAACATGTACATATCTGTTAAGTTCATTCCATGGGTAATACAATTTCCACCATGAACATGAAACATATTTTAAACTTTAAAAAGAACCTCGATAACATCTTTAATAAGGAAACGAAGAAATGTATCATTGTCTATATGTATGTTTTAAAGTATTTTGATGTCGTTTGTATCTATAAAATTCACGGTTCTAGGACAATTACCCCCCCCCCCCCCCCCCCATTTGCCAAGCGAATAGCAAGCAAGCTCTGATATAAGAAAGGAAAGAATTCGTACAAAAAATAGCAAAAAAAGAAGCAAATTCTAGGTCCCTTTAGCCATTCCCTTGTCCAAGACGATACAAATTTGTCATGGCTTTTCTGCCTCTGTGACTGGCCGAAGTTCACTGCTCCTAAAACTGTCATTGCTTAAGGCTCATGATAGATTCTATTGTGGTGACCGTAACAAGGCATTTCAATAAATACATGTTTATTACGGTATCGGATTTACACCAAGATTTTGTATGAAAGTCATTGATGTCGTCAACGGACTAGAGGGCATGTTACGGCATTTCTACCAAAACATATTTACTATGCTAATGTAAGTACACCAAGAAGATGCTAATTAAAGTCATTGATGTTGTCAATAGAGCAGGAAGTTTGTACAAGACAGCAACTTAAGGCATTTTTACCAAAAACATATTTATTATGGTCTTGTAGGTACACCAAGATCCTCATGAAAGACATCGATGTCGTCAACGGAGCTGGAAAGTCAGACAAGATGCGGTTGATGAACATCCTCATGCACCTGAGGAAGTGTGGGAACCACCCATACCTGTTCGACGGAGCAGAGCCTGGCCCGCCATACACGACGGAGAAACATCTTGTGGAAAACTCTGGAAAGATGTCGGTTCTTGATAAGCTCTTGCCAAAGCTGAAAGAGCAAGGTTAGTACTATTAACCAGCCATCAAAATATTGGTTTGTTTTTTTCTCCATAGAGTCTTATTAATTGTGTTGAGGTATCATGGTAAAGTGGTTAATTCACTTGACTCTCAATCCAGGGGTCAAGGGTTTGAATTCCAGGCCAGTACAGAAGTCCGTCAGGAAGACGTTAATCCACATTTGACTCTCTCCACCCGGGTGTTAAATGGGTACCTGGTAGGGTGTTAAAAAGACATTGAATATTGCTCGGCATTGTGAGCATCTGTGAAATCACTCCCAATGTACATAAATCATGTGCGGGAAGCCTGAATCCGATGACCAGGGTAATAATACATCAGTAAAGTGTTTAGAGACATTGTTGATGTATGAAGCGCTACATAAGAAAAGAGCAAACGAATTTGAATGAGAGTATGGTCGTGTTAGCACACAATGTACACTGATATTAGTTTGATTCTGTCCTGTGAGCACGGAGCTACTAAAATCTTTTCCTGTTTCTAGGTTCTCGCGTGCTGATCTTTACATACGTACAAACAGAATATTATTAATAGTTCCGAGCAAACGAATGTGATTGAGAGTATGGCCGTGTGAGCAGCATCATTTACACTGTCAGATGTTTGATTCTGTCCTGTGAGCACGGAGCGTTCTGGTTGAAAAGTAGAGTGGTTTAAGGTGCTTGACTGGACATGCGAAGGTCGAGGGTTCAAATCCCGTCACAGCACTAATATCCTTTGGCAAGATATCAACCTGCACTTGCTACTCTCCACCAAGGTGTTACATGGGTACCTGGTAGGACGCGACCGTCATTGTTGGTCAAACAATTCGTCCCTATTTTCACGAAGTGACGGTAGTGAGGAAAATCGTCACGCAAAGTGAATGCAATTTTTTTTCACTACCGTCACTTCGTGAAAACAGCGACGAATTTATGAGCGTCAAGTAACGCCTGGCTTGAATGCTCCCCAGGGAGTGGAGAATGTGCATACATTGTGTGCGGCCAAGCATTGAATCCAATGACCGGGGTAATAATATATCTGTAAAGGGCTTAGAGACATCATAGATGTATTAAGCGCAATATAAAAGCAGAATTATTATTATTATTATTATACTGAAACCTTTTCCTGGCTGTTTCTAGGATCTCGGGTGCTGATCTTCAGTCAGATGACGCGTCTTCTGGACATCCTTGAGGATTACTGCGTGTGGAGGGGTCATAACTACTGCAGGCTGGATGGACAGACTCCCCACTCTGAAAGACAGGTTAGTAGATGTTATTACCTGTAAGAGGTCATTATTACCTTGCAATTAAAATGAATATTTTACCCGGTCCGCAGACGATTTTGTGGTATCTCCCTCAAGGCCAGTCATTATTATATAGATCTATATCTCCTTCGAATGTTCGGTTATTTCTCTCTCTGTAGAGTTATGGCCCTTTAGGTTGGCCATTTGGAGTTTTACCACATATTCAATGGAGATGTTAATTGCAACCAACCAAAATACCCCTGGATGCATGTAGTATATTTTGGAGGATACTTCCTTTGGTGACATGCTCTGCCAACGAGATACTAGACCGACTCCAGATCAGATAAAATATGACATTACCCCGATTTGTTGGTCTGGAGTCATTTTGGGGTCTGTTTGGCAGTGTGAGTGAGGCGTGATATGGTCTTTCCTTATTCCTTAATGTGTTCATTTTTATCACAAGTAACATGCCCTTTTCACTCTACTTCCAGGGGCCTTTTTTCCTTAAATTAAATGCTTGAATGATTTCAATTTTTCCACTCTATCTAAAAACACTGAACAAGTCCTGATTCATTTTACTTTATGACCACGTTCACATAATTCTTGCTTTCTTAAATGATGTTTCATGCGTTCCATCACATTATTTGTACATAACCCCATTCACACTCACATTGCCCATGCCTTGTTCACACTCACAGGAGAGCATCAATAACTTCAACAAGCCAGACAGCGAGAAGTTTGTTTTCCTGCTGAGTACCCGAGCTGGTGGTCTCGGAATCAACTTGGCCACTGCTGACATTGTCGTCCTCTACGACAGCGATTGGAATCCCCAGGTCGATCTGCAGGCCATGGTGAGTTCACAGAAGTAGACATCTAACTCTCCATCAATTTGTAATCTTAAAGCCCCACTGCACTACTAATAGCTACTTGCGCCCTCTATGCAGCCAACAATGCTTAAGCGGTACCCGTTGATCCCCCATGATGCCCTTTTTCTTGTGTTAATTGATAGCTGATTTGATGAGATTACACCTGCCAGTGACCTTGCAGGGAGGTCCAATCCCTCAATAAATAGTGCAGACAGGCTTTAACACACCTGTAAGCTCTATAAAATATCAATATAAAAAGCAGTAGTGAATTTCATGCCTGCAGTTTTGACCAATCAGAAGCCTAGAATCTTGATGTGCAGTTTATGATTAAAATGTCCTTTTCTTTTACATCAACAGGATCGTGCGCATCGTATCGGTCAGAAGAAGCAGGTTCACGTTTTCCGCTTCATCTCAGAGAACACCGTGGAAGAGCGCATCGTAGAGAGGGCAGAGATGAAGCTAAGACTGGATAACATCGTCATTCAGCAAGGTTAGTGGAAGAAGCTTTTCTGTTTTAAAGCCCCACTACACTACTTTTTAGCTACTTGCGCCCTCTATATAGCAAATAATACCTAATTGATGACCATTGGTCCCCCATGGTCCCCTTTTTCTAATGTTAATTGAGAGGTGACTTGATGAGATAACCACCTGTCAGTGACCTTGCAGGGAGGTCTGATCCCTCCTGGCTAAACTAGTGCAGACAGGCTTTAAAGTAGATAAAGGAATAGTCCACCCAACGGTTGTTTAAGTTCGAGGTTTCAGGAAAGAAATGGAAAATGAAAAAAAGAAATCTGAAATTTATGAAAACTGTGGGGGGAGGTGGAGGCCATCACAAACATGAAATAATCACTACTTGGTATTCATATGCCGCTTGGATGCCACAACCCATAGCAAAATGTATATATCTGGTCATGTAAAAAGGCAAAATGTGTCATGGAAGGTCATGGAATTAGGTTCTCCAATTTTTGTGGGAACCGTGTAGTGTTTTAAAGTTTAGAATTACATATTGCATCCAGAAGCTCCCAATCCATGCTGAATTTGGAGAAATCGAAATTAATCAAAGAGGATCAGTGCTATGGTAGCATGCTGTGACATATACAAGAAAATGAGTCTTGGCTGAACCCTTAAAGGGCCGGGGCAGAATCCACCCACCCACACCCCTCTCTAGGGTATGTATTTTTGTTTTGCCACAAGCTTTTATGACTTTTTGGCCTAGAGAGTCTTATGTATCTCTTGAAACTCCCACCCCTCTCCCTTTGAGTGGGAGAGCTGAAAAACAGCCTGTTTATGATCAAGCTGAGTGCAGTGATTCTCTCTCTTGTACTGATATACAACAATTTAAAAACAATTCTACAGTATTCATATGGGAGAGCTGAAAAACAGCCTGTTTATGATCAAGCTGAGTGCAGTGATTCTCTCTCTTGTACTGATATACAACAATTTAAAAACAATTCTACAGTATTCATATATCTTTAAGAATTTTTTTTTTAATACAAGTTGCACATTCAATGAGCGTATAACAAAGGTTTGTTGGTATCTTATGTGTTTTTGGTTGATGTATTCCCTGTTTTAGCCAATGTGCATTTCATCTCATTTTCAACAACTGCTCTGTTTGAAAATAGCTACCTTGCATGTGACCAAAAAGTAGCTCATGGTCATGTGATTATCAATCAACCAATCACATTACTTAGACCTATTTTCCAATATTTATTACATTTTAAACCACATCTTGTCACCCTACCCATCAGGTCGACTCGTTGACTCTAATCTGAAGTTGGACAAGGATCAAGCCTTGGAGATGATCCGTCATGGAGCCAACTTCATCTTCTCCTCCAAGGACAGCACCGTGACGGACGAGGACATCGACCTCATCCTGCAGAAGACTGAACAGAAGGTAAGACCAGGGTGCTTCCCCCAAATGACACTTAAACCCCTCCCCCGCCCCCAGGAAAAAAGAAAAAAGAAACAATGGCAAACTAAAATGACATGAGCATTGTACACTTCACACTTCTATTTCTTATAACATACTTTATTGGGCGCTGCAAGAAAGTTGCAATCAATTGCAATTTATCGCAACTCAACTTTCTTGGAACACCCAATTAGTCAAAGAGAGGGGAGTCTGGAATAAAAGCTAGATCTGGTTAAAACTTGGGCTGGTTAAACTGCCCTTTAGAACATGAAGCCGGTTAGTTGACATACCAGGGGAGTGTTTCATAAAGACTAAGATCGACTTTAAGTTGGACTTAACTATGGCATTGGTTTCTCAAGAGACGTACAAATCGTGGTCGCAAATCTACAGAATCTACATTTTTTGATAGTTCATTATTGAAGGAAAAAATATTATCTAAAGATCATAATTGAGAGACCAATGGTGAGAGCAACCAGTGGCATGAATGGCCTGCCATAGTTAAGTCCAACTTAAAGTCGATCTTAGTCTTTGTGAAACACCCCCTTGGAGTCTTTCACAATGATCCTAAGACAGACTTAACTCTAAGTTTGACTTAAAAATTTATGGAGAGCCATTTGTAGCCTTTAAGATTAATAGATTCAAAAGCAAAAATTGAAGTATTTTATACTTTTTATAAATTTCACATCAAGAACATGATATCTCCTTGATAACAATATGAATGATTTGAATCAGCATTTTATGCCTTAAAAAAAATAACTATTACAAAATATTTTCAAAGATGCTAATGGCTTTCCATAATCCAACTTAGAGTTAAGTGCGACTAAGGATCTTTGTGAAACACCCCCCAGAGCTCGTGATTTAACGTCTCTTTGAACCACTGTATTGTATCTCACCAGACGAACAAATTCAACGAGAAGCTCAACAAGTTGGGCGAGGGCGGCCTGCGTAACTTCACCATTGACGCCCCCAGCAAGAGCATCTTCTCCTTCGAAGGAGAGGATTACAAAGAGAAGCACAAACAAACCGGTATCAACTGGATCGAACCGCCCAAGAGAGAACGCAAGGCCAACTATGCCGTGGATGCTTACTTCAGAGAAGCACTGAGGGTCAGCGAACCCAAGGCACCAAAGGTACGTCCGATTTGTTCCTTTGTTTGTTGGTTGTTTGGTGGTGGCTTCTTATTTAGGGGTGGGGGTAGCAAATTTAAGGAGTCTGGATTGAGAACAAAAGGACTCAATCCTTTTCCATTTGCTAAAAAGTAGGGACTGGGGGGCAACATCAAAAAGAAGTTTGGATTTCAAAGTTTTGATAACAGTAACATTTGTACGAGTGTACATAAGTGACCTAGATTATGCAGTATTGAAACGGAGCAGTGAGGAAAAAAAGGTAATTTAAGCTGTTCAGCGTTCTATCAGGATAGCTGCTTCCTCTTGGCCTCTTTATTTAAAGGATTAAGGATTTCTTTAGAGGACCTATAATAATTTGCTATCCATAATATATTTTGAGTAGTGCCCCAAGGGAGAAGGCACTTACAAGAAAATCATAAATTAATGATATTTTTGTACACAACAGACAGGAGAGTTATCCACAACTACCGTAATTAACGTTGTATAAACCGCCCTCGTGTATTAACCGCACCCCTCTTTTTCGCCCTTTAAAAAAAAAAAAAAAAAATGTTTTGTTTGTTTGTGTAAAATCATTACCGGTAATGTAAATTAAAAAAACAGTAGGGGCCCTAGGATAGAACAGAGCTGCCAAGTAGTACGTTTTTAACGTATTAATACGTTTTTTTTGGGGAAAATACGTCTGTACGTTTTGCTGTGCCAAAATACGTTTTTTGAAAGTTTCGAGTATGGCTGTGCGAACGTGGCTAGCGGCTGGCTGTGAGAACCAGCGTATGCATAGTTTTGCTATTGCTTTGTGTTGGCGATTCCTGCAGCGCGCACGCATGTACATTGCACACAATACAGGGGATGTACACCACTAAAAGACGAGCACATTTCCCCAGGCCATGCATACACACGCTGATGACATATCAGTGCACTGCACTACACACACAGTGTCAGTACAAGAAAGTCCCGATCTTACTTCCAAAAATCCATTCCAAAAGCCAAATTTTGCTGTCAAAAATGCGGAATCAGGGCCATATTTCCAAAGCTCACGGGGGTTTAGCCCAGTTTTAAGAAACAGCTTCACCTAAAAAACGCTAAAAATCAAGAAATCAGCGATTTTGTTACCAGTTTTTTCGCCTATCGCAAGCCCTTCGAGTGTGATGGTAATCATGGTATCTTCAAAAAGTCAAATGAAAAACGAACACCGGACCTGCTGATGCATTGACTTTATGTACAAAGTTGATTGCAATTCTAGACTTGCCTTGATTCGACCGCAATGAAGCACCAATGGGTGCCCCAACTTCGGCATAGAACATCATCGTGTGTTGCGCCGCAATTCAGCGGCCCTCGTACTCATCGACTTAAATTCTTATAGTTTTAAATAATGGATTTTTCTGATAAAGTAGGTAAATATATTTAACAAATCATATTTTTTTAATATTTTTTTTTTGTATTAATTATTATTTTTTTTTTATTTTTTTTTTTCAAGTGACAGGTCGGCAGCTCTCAATGATAGAAAGCGTTTTTATTCAAAAAAACATGATTGCAGTAGCATTTTATAGGGAAAAAACGTAAAACAGGCAAAATATGTTTTTTCACCTAAAAATATGGTTTTTCAAGCTGAATAATATGTTTTTTGAAAGTGACAGGTTGGCAGCTCTGATAGAACCTTGTTGGTACACCATGTAATAGAAGAAAAATTGGAGGAATTATTATTATAAACTTCATATTGAGATCTATCAGAAAGATTACTTTCAAACCAAGATGACAGACAAATTTGAGTGTTGTTCTAGTTTCCGAGTGGTGAGTCAACACACTGATTACCGAGCTGGGAGAACTGAGCTGGGAGACATTGCCAGGCATAGCGCCAGGTGGAGGGGAATAAATCGAAACTTTATTTTTTTTTTTTTTTTTTTTTTTTTTTTTGTGTGTCCCGTGTATAAACCGCACCCCCGACTTTGAATTTTTTTCGGCAGCAAAAATCCACTGACCAAACTGCCAATTTTAGATTCGCATAGGCTTTATAGTGAACTCAATTTCAAACCTTCATAAGTTTCTTAATATTGGTCTGATTTATTTTAGACTATCACCATTATGTTTACGGTATCTCATTTATCTTCTTTCATGCAAATCAACTCATTTCAAAGGTTGGATTGCCCTTTAAAGCCTGTCTGCACTAGTTTGGCCAGGGGGGGGGGGGGGTGATCTCCCTGCATGGTTACTGACAGGTGGTTATCTCATCAAATCAGCTCTCAATATAAGAAAAAGGGGACCAATGGGGGACCAACGGTCACCGATTAGGCATTGTTTGCTATATAGAGGGCGCAAGTAGCTATGAGTAGTTTGGGGCTTTAACATGATTGATAATTTTGTCATCCCTTCAGGCCCCAAGACCACCCAAGCAGCCCAACGTGCAAGACTTCCAGTTCTTCCCACCACGTCTCTTCGAACTCCTGGACAAGGAAATCTACGCCTACAGGAAAGGCATCGGATACAGGGTATGTGTACGGCAACAAGATAAAGCAATCATCAACAGTTTTTGTCACAGCAAGAGCATTCACTGCATTCAGTAACAACTAAATCATTCATGCCCTCAAGTTTTGTAATTTGTTGCAGTATGTAAAAAATCAATTTGTCCTGATTTATGTCTCTTGAGAATGTGACAAATTAAAGCTTACATCTCAAAGTATTCTACAGAAGCCATAATTTAATCAGTCCACCTTTCAATGAGTTAAAAAAAATATATGAGTGATATGAATAATACAGTTGTTAACTGTATGTGCAATAAAATTAATTACACAGGGGAATGGTCCTTTTTGGTGTTACAGAATGTATCCTCTGCTTTGGACTTCTTCATGTTATGTACTATCAGAGAAATTGAACAATTTTCATCATAAATGGTTATTTTCCTCTATTGCACCTACCAAATTCCATGAGTCTGCTTGTTCAGATAAAGGTATTTTGGGAAACCTTAATCAGTAGCCTACACATCTTGTATGACAAGTTGAAAGCATGAAAAATCTCATGTAAAGCTTTCCTTTCTTTCTTTTTTTGTCTCTTATATTTTGTCAATTTTTTAAAAACCAATCCTGTGTAAATATGTACCCAAATCTTTTATAAATTTTAAAGTCTTCTATTTTTGTTTGCGTTTTTGTTAGATAGGTTTGTTAAGATTGCTTGTTGGTACCTCCTCTAGGAGAAAGCGCCCTTGGTATTGTTCTGTATGAAATCCCCCCCCCCCCCCCCCCTCCTAGTATTAGCACCAACCGTATTAACCACTGGCGACAATCCAATGTTCACATCCCTGTTCCCGAATCACATCCATAATTCACAGGTGCCTCTGAACCCTGACGTATCCGATGCCTCCAAGGTACGTAAGGAAGAGCAACGCAGGATTGATGACAGCTGTCAGCTGGATGAAGCCGAGATCCAGGAGAAAGAAAATCTGCTTACTCAGGTATGACCCTACATTTACTCTGGTGTAAATGGCTTGAGGCTTATTTTGACAATGACTTAACTACTTAGGCTTAAAGAGAAGGTTGAGTTCTGGGGAGAGGTGAACAATAATTTGTGAGCGTTATCATTGTTACTTTGCAAGTGTGGAAGAATATCAGAGTAAATATGTCCCCTGAAAAGCATGGCTCTTCAAATGCCTTCATATTATAAATATGACAAGTAACAGTTTAAAAATGAGCCCCGATTTTTATGCCACATGTTTGTGTAGTCTCATATACATCTTTCTGTGTACAGTGCTTGTTACTTTACCAAGACTGGGCCAATTTTTGTATCATTTTGATGACTACAGAGCCTTGCAGTACACACCAAAACTTATATTCTACATGGTCAACCTTTTCTGATCGATTCCACACCATTTCTTTCACAATATAATCACATGACCAGGGCCCTGTCTTACAAAGAGTTGATATCAATCCCAACTTATTTACGATTGATATCAATCACAACTATGTACATAAGAGATAGGAGACTGCAAACTTGTAATTAATTGGAGGACTTGCGATTGATTGGATCAATCATAACTCTTTGTAAGACAGGACCCAGAACTCAACTTTATCTTTAAGGTTGGAGTTAGTGTTAGGGTTAGTGTCAGGTTTCAGGTTTCAGATTGGGCTTAGCGTTTGGTACCGGGTTGAAGTAGGAATTTGGTTAGTATAGGTTAGTGAGTGTGGAGGTATAGTCACCAGAACATAGTCGTAAAACTGGAAAATTATATAATGGCTCGCTTGGCCAAAGCTGAGATAATGATGAAACTCGGCATCGACTTGTATCCTCAAGATTGATGTGTTAACACAAGCATTGAAAATTTGTAGAAGATATTTCCTGGTAGTGTCATTCATTATTGGGTCGTTCAAAAGAACAAAATTTGTGAAAACTCTTGAAATCCTTTTCATTAAATAACACACATTAGAAAGCACAAGTGCATATTTCCATATGTAGGACTAGGGATTAAAAGTAGTATCTATTACCTTAGACGTACAGATGTCAGATATGTATTCAGCATATACAGGACCCTCTCCAGATTCCAGAATAATTCTTTTTGTTGCAAAGTACCATACCTTCTTCGACACCATAAACTTTTTCTTGTTGATTCATTACATCATTCATGTGTATTCATGATGTTTATTATTTGTTCATAACATGTTTTGACTGAATATTTTTTTTTTCTTCATCTCATTTTTGAAGGGATTCACTGACTGGAACAAGAGAGATTTCAACCAGTTTGTGAAGGCATGTGAGAAGTTTGGCCGCGATGATGTAGAGAGCATCTGTCGGGACGTAGAGGGCAAGCCACAAGAAGAGGTGAGATGCAAATTAATTTCTTCTCTCTATTAACATTGGTTCGGATCTATAAATCATATAAATTTTGGCATCTACAGGTAAAGGATTAGTGTTGCCATTTACTTACTGGCAGAAATAGGTATTACATTCCTTATTACATGCACAGCTAGACCTCGGTCGTTGAACTATAATTTTCACAGATGTCTATCAACTTGTGATGCAGTTTAAACTAAGACTATATTACGTTCTGTATCAGGTGCGTGAGTATCTGAACGTGTTCTGCGAGCGCTGCAACAAGCTCCAAGTTGTGTCTTTACTGAATTGAACTAAATATTTCTTGGATGTTTATCAGCTTGTTATGCAGTTTAAACTAAGACTATATTATGTTCTTTTTCAGGTGCGTGAGTATCTGATCGTGTTCTGCGAGCGCTGCAATTAATTTTGTGTCTTTACTGAATTGAACTATAATTTTTTCCATCTGTTTATCAACTTGTTCTGCAGTATAAACTAAGACTATATTTTGTATTAGGTGTCCAAGCAACTGAATGCTGCAATTAAATCTGTGTCTTTACTGAATTGAACTATAATTTCCTCAGATGTTTATCAATTTGTTCTGCAGTATAAACTAAGACTATATTGCGTTCTGTTTCAGGTGCTTGAGTATCTGAAAGTATTCTGGGAGCACTGCAATTCAATTTGTGTCTTTACTGAATGGAACTATCATATTCTCAGATGTTTGTCAGCTTGTTATGCAGTAGAAACTAAGAATATATCATATTATCAATATTTTTTGTGGAATAAATACATGTGAAATATTGTATCAAACCGTATTATGTTCATGAAAACGTAATATGAAAAAAAAAAGATGCAGAAACCAGTAAATTAAATCAAATCAAATCGAATTATCTTCTTTATTAGGTGCGTGAGTATCTGAACGTGTTCTGGGAGCGCTGCAACGAGCTTCAGGATGTGGACCGCATCATGGCTCAGATTGAGAGGGGAGAGTCCAAGATCCAGAGGAAGATCGGTATCAAGAAGGCTCTAGATGCAAAGGTAATAATATTGATGGCTGTGTTTGTGACTTATTATTTTCCTACTGGGCATAGTTAATATATTCCATTTCAGTTTTTAAGTGTAACATCTTTTATAGTGATTTTTGACTGATTTGACTTTGCATGCAATTTGACACAGTTCCTAAATATGCAGGGAAGCCAGTTTTCAGGCAATGGCCTGAATTTAGGCCCTGGCGAGTTATTTTGAGACCATAGTTTAGGCTTTGTTTTGTAAAAAATAACTCATTCTAGGTGATTTTCAGGCCCTCTTTTCAGTTCTAACTGGCATCCCTGAATATGATAATTGTACATTTTTAATTATTAAAAAAAAATAAATATCTGTAACCTATTAAAAACCCAATGCTGTTCATGTTTTAAAGGTACTATGTCCCTTTTGCAGCCAACTTCAAATTCTGTAGAACTTTGCAGGAATTATGAATATGTCATGTATGTCCTATCTGTGAAATTTAAACGTTAGCAGCGCGTAATATTCAAATTATGCAAGGAAACCCGTTTACTTGCTAGACTTCGCTGTCAGACACTATTGAGTGACTGACTGGCCTTTTTTCTTCTCTGGTAATAACATACATAATGAGCTGTAAAGGGTACATGAGCATTTGTCTACATCAATAACCCACTTCTTGTGATGGCCAAAATTAAAGTGATTGAATCTTTGCGCAGCATAAAACGTATGACCATTCGGTACAATGGTCTGAAAATGAAGACTATTACTTATGGGCTCTATAGCTCCTCAGTCGATTTGACAACTAATAGTCGTTATTTTCCCACTTGAAGATTTTCAAGCCCCACCTTTTTTTAGGGAAGTTCTAAATTAGTATTATCTTTCAAATGCCGTTGGAATTTAACCTTTTCATTTTTTTGGCCTGCAAATGGGACATAGTACTTTTAAGTTATGGGTATCTGGTAGGGGAAAAATCTGTAAATGTTAGATGAAAATGGGCTTACAACTGAAATCAGATTATTTATAATGTCATTGGTAATGTAGCGAGTGTTTGTACATACGAAGTGTGTAATATTAGTCTGAAAATCTCAACTTTTGTCTCTTTTACATGAATTTCATATATAGCCATATAAATGATAAGAAAATCTATAAAATTATTTCCAAGTGCATGATCAGAAGTACAGTGCCTTCATGTATGTTTCTTGGTGATGTTCATCTGGGTGAGTAATGAAATCTGAATATCTCTACCATTATCCCTTTTGTAGATGGCTCGTTACCGTGCACCTTTCCACCAGCTCCGCATCCAGTACGGAACCAACAAGGGCAAGAACTGGACCGAGGACGAGGACCGGTTCCTGGTCTGTATGCTTCACAAGCTGGGCTTCGACAAGGAGAACGTCTACGACGACCTGAGGAGTGGCGTCAGGCAAGCCCCGCAGTTCCGCTTTGATTGGTTCATCAAGTCTCGTACAGCCATGGTAAGCGGAATCGAATCTCTTGCCAGCAGTCTTTAATATTTCTCTGCTTATGGTTGTTCAGGGCAATATGTTTTAGTTGCTTTCTGCCCTTTATTTTGCATTATTCCTGCTTTTTTCACTGACAGACTGTTGATGGAATTTAGATCAATCTGTTGTCAAGAATGCATAAGTACAGAAGGATAAAATCATTAAATTTTGAGAGGAAAATGCTGTAGCTGTTTCTTGGTGAACTTTGGTTATTTAAAAAAATTATAAATTGGAGAATTATGGATTATGATTTTCAATGAAGTCTTCGGCGATAGGCTTCAAAGTTCACTTAAGTTCATTAAAAAAAAAAAATCTCTCCAGCTGGGAACAGGAAGAAAATGTGATATTTACATATTGGAATGTCCTGTCAGCACCCTGTTAGTCACATTATTCAGGATTCCAGAAAGTAATTTACTTCTACAATGTAAATTCTTTAATGACTGTACAAATATTTTTGACCTTTCAGGAGCTACAGCGTCGCTGCAACACCTTGATCACCCTGATAGAGAGAGAGAACCAAGAGCTTGAAGAGAAGGAGAAGGTGGATAAGAAGAAGGGACGAGGAGGCGGTAAAGTGACTGGCAGGGTAAGTGTCACACCCATCTCTGTTCTACTCGAAAAGGGAGAAACGGTGAATGTTGTAGATAATACTTCTTAAAGCGTATCTGCACTAGTTTGGCCAGGAGGGATTAGACCACCCACTGGCAGGTGGTTATCTCATCAAATCAACTCTCAATTAAAATAAGAAAAAGGGGATCATGGGGGACCAACAGGTACCGCTTAGACATTGTTGGCTATATAGAGGGCGCAAGTAGTGCATTCCCGTTTAAATATAGAACTTAATAGTGGGCTTTCCTTGAAAATTTTACTCTATTTGAGTGTTTACCCAATAACAGGTGTTGTCATACACTAGGATTAGCCTTCAGCTTCATGACCTCTATAAAAATTATTGAATTTGAATTTTGGAATGGAAATTTATTTAGTATTCCATACATAATGCACAGTCTCCACTCAATTGCAGAGCATCAAAGCCATTTACCCTGTGCAGATATTGTAGCACTCATGCTAGTCAAACAAAGTAATAATTGCACCTTACCCAAAGTGTATTCAATTGTCTAGGTGGAAAGAATAAAGAGAAGCACTGCGGATAAGTCTAGAATCTGGCCGATTTAATTTTAACAATCTCCACCAATGCAATGCGATCTTCCCCTACTTTACTTGCTGCCAGCAGAACGTGGCACGATCCTCAAATTTTATTGATAACGCCATTTTCGGCAGCTTGCAGCAAGTGTAGGGAATATTTTGGAGATAAGTTTTGAGAACTGGACAGATTCTGGACTAATTGTAGATTGCCTCAACCCCCCCCCCCCCCCCCCCCCCCCACCCCCTTCTCCCCTCTCCCCTTGCATACTTAATCGTCGAGAGACTAGAAACCATTAACTGTACAAAAATAGGGGGGGGGGGGTCTTGCAGCCTCTGAAAAAGGTCAGTCTTGTTCAGATTAAACCTTAACCTCTAGACTACAATACCTCTACCAGCCACTGATCCTTCTTGTTTCTCTCATTCCATTTTCTGTTCACAGGGGAGCATGGGCACGCCTAAGACTGAAAAGAGAAAGGCTGACGATGACACCGATGGTAGAGGTCGCAAGAAGAACAAGAAGTGAATCCACCCAGACCCAGATGTATATACCCAGCCACGTGATAAGTCTTGAGACATTGAGAAACCACAAGTGAAAATTGAATATCGTGCAACGGTTGAGAATGAGGTGCTCTCAGTCTCAACACCTGGGGGGCGTTTCACAAAACTTGTCATCAATGACAAATTACAATTTTTGTTATAAGCTACTGAAATCCTTGCTTCTGATTGGATATCAGCAGATTCGTCATTTTTGTCATTTGTCATTGAAAGAAGGTGTTGTGAAATGGGCCCCTGTCCTCGACTTAACTTAATGTAGTTTTGATTCTACTTGTAGTTTTGGTATAGGAACCCCTGGACTCTACTATACCTGTAAAACTGATATTTAATAGAATACATTCCTTATACTAGTGATGTCATGATTGCCTTGAGTAAAGTCATTGGAAACCATTACAGTCATCATGGTATAACTACGCCGTGGATGATGACCAAATGAATTGATTGTACAGTATTTTGTGATGTAAGAAAATGGATAGCATATTTAAAGGAGAGTAATGTCCAAGCTGAGGCCATGAATCTGTCTGCAAAGCATTTAACACTGATTTAATGTCCCTCTGGTCCTTATGTATTGATTAACTACATGTATATTTATTCATTTGAGTAGAAAAAGCTGTAAAATAAAATGCATGAGTGATGGAAGTCTGAATATTTAAACATTTTGTAAATAGTGCTAGTTTGTGATAAAACAATGTGAAGAGTACAAAAGTAAATCTTGTGGGCGAAACAGTGCTTATTTTGACAATTTTGTTTGAAGAAAAAAAAAGATTAACAATTTTGGTGCATCAATAATAATAGTCCATGACTTTGACAGTGATATAGTGCAGACCACAGTTATGCAACAAGTGTAATACAGTTTAATTAGATTGTGACTCCGAAAATATCAGTTCAGTAAATTCCTTTCTTGAATGTCACAATGGTGTATTAGTTGAAGCTTCATTTTATGAATCAATTATTGCCAACACTGTTTCATCTGAGAATGTAAGCGTTGTGTAACCAATTAGTAAATGACTAAAATATTCTGAATGTGTTTGTAGCTCACACGTATTTAATATTTAATTAACTCTATTTTTGTCTTGTTTAGTTTCTTCTTATGATTGAAAGTAACATGATTATGTATTCAATTTGATATAGATCATAATCTCATATGAATTATTAGCCATTTTCAGCTTGTATGTACAATTGTATGAAATGCATGATCAGAAAACGCTTTTTTTTTTTTTTTTGTGAAGAAGATTTTTTCTGGGGAGGTTTTATTTGACAACTGTTTGATGATGACCCTGAGACTCGTGATTCAATCAACATCATCATTTATTTAAATCAACACTTCCCCTCTTACGAGGGGTTACTGACTTTTATGCCATGATGACACTCCCTCCCTCCCTCCTCTTCTAACAGGATTAGTATGAATGATTCTTGCATCGTACATGTACTGGAGCTTGAACACAAGATTCTTCTTTAAAACAACATATAACTGCAGTATAAACCTGTCTATTGAGGCCATCGGAGGAAAACAGAGATATTGGCTACTGTAGACAGGTGGCCATTCTAGGAAGTTCTTCAACACACATTTTTTTCCTCAAGGGACGCAAAATGCACAGCCACTATAGAAAAGTGGTCTCTATATAAAGGTGACCACTTAGGCAGGTTGACTTTGACTGTATTTCTGTTTTTGATTTTAAATAACATTATGAAGCCATCAATTTCTGAATAAATTTGATGATTAATAATTTACAGAATTAATATCTTATTTAACCTTGTTATGTAGTCGCAAATACTTTGTTTCGATCACATATTTTTTTTAATCAAGCTCATTCAGACTTTAAAACAGACATCTCTTTGTTTTCGTTGTTTATTTCACTGACCTCACATATTTCAGCAGAAGAAATCACCTTTTTCTGGCGTTAACTATCTGTGTAGCACTACATGTACAAGAAAAATATTTTTGTTGCATAACCACTACAGTGTAAAACGTCTACCAGTAATTTAAGTTATGCTTTAGTTCTTCAAAGAAAGTTTAATGTGATTTTTTTTCTTTGTTTTGTGTACTGTCTTTGCATTAAAATAAAACTATTTTCAGTGGGTAAAAATTGATCTCTGTATTGCATTTTATTATTTTGTAGATTTATAAATTAAATATCATCTGTACCATCATCATTCGTCATCATCATCTTTATATTTTCTTTTCAGTGCTCAATTTATTGTTTTCACTCTCTCTCTCAGATCTCTCTCTCTCTCTCTCTCTCTCTCTCTCTCTCTCTCTCTCTCGATCTCTCGATCTCCCCCCCCCCCCCCTCTAATGGTCATTTTACCTCGGATTACAGGCAAATAATAGCTAAACTCTTAACAGAATTTTAAGAATGTATTTTTATATTTAGTCGAAACTTATTATTGCCTTGTGATGATTTGCCCATTGTCAAAGTTGTACCGGTACCCCATCATCCCGTACCTCCCCTTTTTTCTTGTGTGCTACTGACAATCAATATGGTTCTTTTGCTTGTTATAACTTGCATGCATATAGCTCTGCATGTTATTAATGTATTCTCCTACTCTACTCTTCTTTTGTCCTACGTACTCCTCTTCCTAATTCCTCATATTTTGCCAATCATAGCCTATTATGCAAACTTTGACAATCGGCAAATCATCACAAGGCAATAATAAGTTTCGACTAAATACAAAAATACATTCTTAAGATTCTGTTAAGAGTTTAGCTATTATTTGCCTGTAATCCGAGGTAAAATGACAAGACAAACTGCGGCGAGCAAGCATCTGACAGATGCTATGCTCGCCGCGCCGACGGCGAAAACTGATTGCGTAATCATCTCACACTACACGTGGACGAACGACCGAGGTCTGGCTTTCACTAATGACAGTTTGTCTTGTTTAAAAGAACAAAAATATGGCAGCTAATACATTCGCCGCTTCCCTTGTCGGTGTGTTAGATAAAAGGATTGACAATTCAGCACACACTTCATGGGATATCAATAAGATAGGAGGGAAACCGGCAAGTATATTTACAGCATATATTTCGTGTTGGCCCACATGCTGAAATCTGTGTAGGCCTAGTGTTGTCTATTTTTGCTATTTTTAGTATTTCCACATCGGTGTTGATCAAAATAAAGCATATGGCCTTTTTTAATTAAATAAAAAAGTGGACTCCGGGTTGGGGAGGGAACGGCCGAGAAAACAAAAGGGCGCTAGTGTAGTTCCGTATCCATTTTTTTAGCAGTTTAATAATCCATTCTTAGGCTTAGCAAAGGAATTTTAGCCCAATTTTTTACTAATTTGAATCATAATCATATAGAGGTCTAGGGCCTATTGCATTTTCCACCTGAATTTGGATCACATCCGACTACGGGAAACCTCCGTTTAGGGCTTCGATGTCGACGTCGTTGCTCAGTACTATCTCTACGCTATAGCTCTGCACCTCAAACTGAAGCTATCAGTCCAAAATTATGCACATTTCTGGCATACACGATACCATAAACCATACGAGAAGTTTGCATAATTTTGGACTGATAGCTTCAGTTTGAGTTGCAAAGCTATAGATTCTAGCGTAGAGACGGTACTGAGCGACAACATCGACATCGAAGCCTTAAACGGAGGTTTCCCGATGTCGGATGTGATCCAAATTCAGGTGGAAAATGTGATATAGATCTAGATCTAGGTCTAGATCTATGTCTATTCTTATTCATCTTTGCTAAGAATGGACATGAAACTGCTAAAAAAATGGATACGGAACTACACTAGCGCCAACAAAAGTAGGTCTAGACCTATAACCAATTTCTGAAAGCTAGAAGAACAACAAAACTTCAAAGTTTCGGTTTTTCTTCCCATAACATAATCTTGCACAGAAGTGAGAAGAA
>JAVYIG010016981.1:0-28442 GCA_035222895.1 Strongylocentrotus droebachiensis
TAAAAAAAATAAAAAATAGGAGGCGGCCCCAAAAAGGGAAGCGGGCGGGGACGCTAAACATGTATATTCTTTTAATGGCCTGAATGGCGAATAAAGTTCTTGGTGGTTTTAATTTAGACAGTCTCTATATATCTATTTACACCCCCCGCCCCCCTCTAGAATCCCGCGGATTTCCGCGGGTCCTGCTAGTAATTAATAATTATGTACTTAGAGCAAATGAGAGCGGTGTCATATGATGTCATATGATCAACAGCACAAGGTGGAAGTTTATTATATAGCTCCCTCTCAAGGTCATGATATTAATCAAGCTATAAAACAATGTTTCTTGACTAAAATCGATTGATTAGCTATTTCCATTTAGAAATAATATATCACAACTACATATTCTGAGATTTTCATGGTCAAGATATTAATCAAGCTATAAAACAATATTTCTTGATCTTGACTAAATCGATTGATTAGCTATTTCTGTTTGGAAATTATATCACAACAACATATTCTGAGATTTTCATGGTCGTAGCTATTGTACGGCCGTACGCGCTATTTGAAATTTATCTACCGGGAGCACCGGTCAATTTTTATATTTAATTTTCTCGAAAGCGAAAATGTTTTAGGGGCTAAATTTTCTAGTGCTTATAATACATCCACAGAGGCATCCAAATATATCAAAATTGTAAAGAATCACTATCCACCCATGTTCCTTATCAAGAGAGTTTCTCAGCTTATACATGTATTTTGAAATATTTTGAAATCTGAATGATCAGTTTAATAATTTCACAGACATGAAATATATTGGCTGCAAATGCACTTTCACCTCATTTGGTTTCTTTTATGTACATCATTTAGATTTTAGGAACAGAGTGTCAATTATTTCTTGATGCATAAGTCAAGAGATCACAGGAATATGAATTACCAATGCAGTGATTACAAAATGAACATATACCAAACAACCATTTAGCAAACTAATTAAAAATTGTTCAAACAATTATTAAAGAGCAATTCCATATATTACATGTACTAGAAAGATATCATATGATTTTTGTATAGGCACACTTTGATAATAATGTACATTCCATAACTTATTTTTGTATTTCGATATTTCATGTTATTATTGTGAACAGATTACTGAAATATAACTGAAATATTTTAATCATTCCTTTTTCTTGATCATTCAAGTAAGTATATTAAGTGTATTAACTGTATCTTACATGTATTTTCATCATACTAGGATACTCGAGATGGTGAACAGAAGGCGGCCTAGGTGTCAGGCTATGACCCTTAAAGGGCTGCAGTGTAGCCGCGATGCTATGAGGCAGTATGTTATTTAATACTGCACCCAACACTGTAAGTATATTGCATAAATTGGAAGTAGAATCATTGCCAATAAGAAAGTTTGTATTTTGCACAACTTCAATATATTCTGATGATCCAATTATTGACAACATACAATGGTATGCACTTCTTGACATTTCAAGTTTCAAGTTTTATTGGTCCACATTTTACAGAAAATATAGACATACATATGAAATAGAAAATTATACAATACAACTATAGTATAAATAACCACATCTCAATGATTCTCAATTCATATAGATCAAGTAGAATGTGAGGAACCTATTGAAGCATAGCTGAGGAATGGAAAGAGTCCCTCAGGAATAGCAGGAAGGCTAGGTGAGAAAGTGCGTCGTTATCGAATGTAAGTGCTTATTTGAGAAGAGTAAGGACAAACATAATGAAAAATCATGAAAAGTAGTCGTAAATGACATATCTATATTACTGCATCAAAAATTGATTGGTTTTAGATTGGTTGAGAGCTTGTCATGTGACCAGACATTTTAAGGTTGCTCTGAAAAAGTACTAATTAATTGGGAAATACTATTCGGGAGTTGACATTTTTGTTGTTGGTAATTTTTTTAATTTTTAATTTAAACATTTCATTAAAATGTTTACATTTCTAAACTTGTATAAATTTGTTTAAATAAAAAAAGAAGTTAAATGTTAGAAATGATAATTTTAACAATTTTTCTTTTCTTCTTGAATACATTTTGTTGCTGTTTATAAAGGATTTAAAAAGAAAAAACTAATATACCCTAGCTGCCTTCTTTTCAAGGTACTGGTTACAACTATGGGCCTCAGTGACTATTTTCTTTGGCCATAGTTTTAACCAGAACTTATCAGAACAGTGTATATTTGTATTATATCTATAATAGTGTCTATCTATCTAGCATTGCAAAGTAATTCATCAAATATACATAAATCATATCTTGAGCATTGAGTAGTAACAGTAATTAAGTAAATTTACACATTTTATATTCTAATAAGTTAAAAGAATGAAAGGACATTGTTGAAGCATACCAAAATCCTTACTCTATGGTTAAATTTTCATAATAAAGTTATAGCCATGTTCAGACAGGGGCTTCCTAGTCTGCGTACGTTAATCCCTGCAGCAGTAAATATCCCAATAATATTTGACTTACACCATTAGTTGACAAAATCCTCTTACTCGGACCAGCTTGCCACGATTAAGATAATAGGGACTTTTAGATTGAGTGGACGAGAACACGACGAACGCCGACTGATCATGCATATCAACGTACTCAACTGCCCATGTTGACTACAATTAGAAATCTTTTAGATTGCACTCGACGATATACATCCATGCAGGAAGTAACACTTATGAACATGACGGACAAAGAACGAGGACAAAATATACAGTTCCTCATTCTACCCTCAACAATTGCTGTGGTAGAACATCCCTTCACTGCAATTATGTAAAAATGTGTAGAACAGGTGAATATGCATGTGACACCTGTTCTACACATTTTTACATAATATAGGGACACTGATTTTCCGCGATCATGGAAAACGGACGGAATTCACGGAAATGACCATTTGAAACGGAAAATCGCGGAAAACCCCTTTTACCTAAAAACTTTTAATTTATCAAGAAGAAAATCGTAAAACTTACACTATTTTTGTGACTCGTTATGCAGTAAAAAAATATCGGGCTTAAAATCATGGTTAATAATACCGAATAGTTAGCGATATTCGTCAGATTCTTAGGCCCGTATTCTGAAGTCAGGTTTAACTTTGAACCTAGGTTTAAGTCTAGTCTAAGCCTCGCCTAACTCTCAGATTTAAACCTAGGTTTAATTTTGCGTTTCTGAAGTCAGGTTTAACTTAAACCTAGGTTTAAGCCTGGTCTAACTCTGTGGAAATTGTACACATATTTAAACCTGGGGTACACCTAGTTTAAGTCTGGCTTAAGTCAGGTCTAACTATTTGTTAGATATTCAGAGGAGAAGAAGACACCATTAAAAGGCATTACGACGAATTATTGCAAATAATGAGACCGGAGAGACCTCTTGTGGAAAGAAAAAAACCTTTCACAATCATGGCGACGATGATTTTTTTGCATCGCTGTCGTTTTTTAAAATACCAAACAGCGATTTGCACTGACTCCAACACTAGAAAGACACACACACACATCGCTTGCGGATGAAAGTGGGCCTTGCGATTGTATGCCTTCGGCAAGTTTGAACATTAATTTGGATACTTCATTTGCTTATCGAATCTTTATGCCTAATATTTTTTAAGTCTTACGATTTTATATTTTAGATCTATATAAGATTGTGTGATTTGTATAGTACGACAATCCTTGAAACTAAAAAGTTGCCAAAGTAAATCAACACATCTCACTTTTTTGCAGAGGAAAACAAATATAGTAGCCCCATACCTTTAGTTTGACGTTATGCTCACGTAGTTTTGAAACTGTGAGTGCAATGCATATTTTCGAATTGCGTCCAACGATGTAAACAAATGCGCGTTAAAATAAAACTGTAGGCCAAAGTTTGGAGTAGAATTAAGAGTAAATTAACGAAGAGCTAAATCTATATTGATAAGACAATCATGGATTAGTATAATTAAGAGTCAACGAGTGTATCAAGCCGAAACTCTAGACCTAGGCCTAGTAGTAGTACTAGTACTAGTAGAGTTTTGGGTAGAATCTAGATCTAATTTTACAATTTCTGCCCTAGATCTAGTCTAGACTCTAGACCGATTAGGCGCGCCTAGTCTATTAATATTATGATGTCAAAGCATCCAGAACATCCTAAAGATGCCCCGAAAGATGCACTAGGGATCTAGATCTAGTCCAGACTAGTCTAGAGCCTGAAGTCTAGATCTAGATCTAGACCTAAATAAGATTAAAATGACTAAAAGATAAATGATCACAAATACCTTCTTGATGCAGAATAACTATACTAGTCCAAAGTCAACATTGAAGCTCATATAATATGGTCGAATTTTAAGCGTTTTATTTTAGGACAATGCAATATTTCTAAACCGTGTGTAGACTACTTGTATGAATGAATGCGCGCACGGTCGATGATATGCGCGCACGGTGACCGCCGAGAAGGGGATCATGATACCCGACACGTCGGTTCGAAAAAGGATTCCATTGCCCTAAAAAAACGTAAAAATCAAACAAATGAGCTTCAGCAATGTTGACTTTGGACTAGTTATTTTGCATCAAGAAGGTATTATTGATAATTGTTCGTTTCTCTTTTAGTCATCTAAATCTTATTTAGAGCATTTTTATGATGTTCTGGAAGTTTTGACTAATCTGGGCATGCAGAAATTGTAGAATCCCGATTTTTGTATTATTTATTATTCGTAAAGATCAATTCCACCTCGATTCAGACTTTTTCAGCAGTTTAACAATAAATCAAAGGGTATCAAACAAAACAAAAAATCACGTCATAACGTTCAATGGTTGCTTCGAAAGAGATTTGTTTGTGTCAAATATTTTGAATTGAAATTATTAAATTTGCAGCACGAAATCCAGCTATAAAAAAGCCTATAATTCTATATCAGCTACCCTTGAAGATGGATGAGCTGTACTGAGCATGTGCAGTAGAAGCAGACTACATCTCCATGGTAGTTAAACCTTGGCTTAACTTTAAACCTGGGTTTTAGACTTAAACCTGGGTTTAACTAAACCTGGCTTTCAGAAACTGAAATGATACTTAGACCTGAAGTCTGGCTTAGTTAAACCCGGGTTTAAAGTTAAACCTGGGTTTAACTAAACCTGACTTCAGAATACGGGCCTTAGGAGTTAGGGGCGCTATTGCGTAGACGTAATACTAGGCACTCACACACCAGCAGAGGGCGCTAAGTGCGGCGATATTGTATACACACGCTGTTGTGCAGTTCGAAAAAGGGGCTGGCATGTGCGCCTAAAATCTATCGATAGCGGATCGCTGACATGACAGCCAAGACTGAAATGTTTTCGTCGACGTCGGTACTACTGTATCGTTCCGTCAGGAATATGTCGTGTTCTGACACATTCCGCTAACTTTAGTGGGTAAATCTAAACATTTGATAATTTTTCGTAGGTCTAGCCTAGATCCCTAGGGGTCTATATTTTCACTAGTATTTTGCATCAAGTTTATCAAGTGACCAGTCCCGTCCGTATGTTTTTGAGTGGTTATCAGTGGCTTGTCAAAGGTGGCGGCTTTAATAGAACATTTGTACCCTACAAGTTCATGTTTTAATGAAAATCTTATGTAAACAGAATTTTAGTTTTTTCATGTGTACAAAGTCTATGGCAAAACGGAATTTCTGTTTTTCAGCCCATCTGAAACGGAATTCCAGATTTTCTGAAACGGAAAAGGCCTTTTTTAAAACAGAAAATCAGTGTCCCTAATAATAGCAGGGAAGGGATGTTTCTTTACAAGTCTACCTGAGGAACTGTATATTTTATGCGCACGCGGCATATACTAGTACCGTACTAGATTTAGGAAAATCAAGGTTGACGCATTCTCGATCGCCGACTGAGACGACGTGACGCATGCGCAGTGCCTTAAAATGACGTCACACGTTGCAGTCAGAGCTGTCGATGTGCAAATCTAAAAGTCCCTATTACGACCTTCCACTGACCCAGTCTTACTCAGCGTATCTTCTAGAAGTCAGGGGCGGATCCAGGATGTTCCAAAGGGGGGGGGGGGGGGGGCGTGGCGTGAAATGTAGGAAGTTGCGAGCGACGAATCCTTAGTTCCATGCAAGAGTTTCCTTCTAGAGCCAAAATTGCCCAATGTGGTTATATACAGTGCCCTGTCATGGTCAAAAAATTATTCTTCAATTCCAGCAAAGTGCCCCTCTGAAGCCAATATTGTGTTTTTTCAAGTTGCCTCGTTAGGGGTGACATATTCCTAATCAAGGGGGCAAAAGCGCCCTTTTAGAGCCAAAATTGCTCTTTTTGATTACTAAAAGGGAGGGTTCAGTTCTGGGAAGGGTAAGAAAGTTCTAATAATCTAATTGAGAAATTTGATTAAAGTATTATAACCTAAAAAAACTTAGGTTGAATTGTTTTGAAGGGGTCTATCAAATAGTGTTATTTTTAGCCACATAATATGCTTTCAAGGTGGTCCCTTATCATTACACATTATACTATTATTATTATTTTTTTATTGTGATAATACACAGCAGTAAATCACAATTTTCCCCAAAATTAATATTGATTAATCTTGTGTAATTACAAATAGGTTGGAAGATAAAATGGACAATTTCCTGACCCTTTCCAGAACTCAATACCTCCCCCCCTAAAGTAAAGTAAATAAATGATTTTGATGGCTCACGCAAAGACCAAGGTCTTTGAACCCACATCGGTATGTGCAAACGCAGAATAACTTTGCGTCATGAAATAATTTATTTTTATTTTCCTTTTTTAATACTAATAACCACGCTAATTAGTTTATTCCAGGTATCCTTTGGAACTTCTTATCCAATCAATGCTAATTCTTTTAAAAATGTGATTTTTTTTTTTTTGCATTTTATTTCATTCAGCAGGAATTCTTCTCTCTTAGGGGGGCGTTTATCCCCCACAACACCCCCCCCCCCCCCCCCCCCCCCCGTACGTGCATGCTTGCTAGCTTGGCTGATGGATGTACCAAAATAAATACCTACAAAGTCACACAGTTTTTATATTCATTGTAGGCTGTCATTCATCTCCCTATTACCCATCTCTCTCTCTCCCTCTCTCTGTTTGTCTGTCTCTCTATCTTTATCTCTCTCTCTCATTCTCTCTACCTTGCTCCATCTTTCTCCTACTGTCTCCACCTCTCTTTCATCAATGGGTACCCACCAATTTTCTTTGAAGATGTCTATTCATCTACCTGGACATCTACTTGCAAATAACCTCCTCCTCTTTACTGAGCAGTTCATCTCACAAGCAAACAACATTCCAGAGAAGCCCGCCAGCCATACAGACTCATCATCCCCATTCAGCTCATGTCACAAGCAAACAACATTCAAGAGAAGCCCGCCAGCCAAACAGACTCATCATCCCCGTTCAGCTCATCTCACAAGCAAACGACATTCAAAAGAAGCCCGCCAGCCAAACAGACTCATCATCCCCGTTCAGCTCATCTCACATACAAACAACATTCAAGAGAAGCCCGCCAGCCAAACAGACTCATAATCCCCGTTCAGCTCATGTCACAAGCAAACGACATTCAAGAGAAGCCCGCCAGCCAAACAGACTCATCATCCCCTTTCAGCTCATGTCACAAGCAAACGACATTCAAGAGAAGCCCGCCAGCCAAACAGACTCATCATCCCCGTTCAGCTCATGTCACAAGCAAACGACATTCAAGAGAAGCCCGCCAGCCAAACAGACTCATCATCCCCCTTCAGCTCAACTCACAAGCAAACAACATTCAAGAGAAGCCCGCCAGCCAAACAGACTCATCATCCCCGTTCAGTTCATCTCACAAGCAAACGACATTCAAGAGAAGCCCGCCAGCCAAACAGACTCATCATCCCCGTTCAGCTCATGTCACAAGGAAACATCTGACAATGTGAGGACTGCAAGTTAGCTCCACACATAGGTGGTTCAAGAAAAGCACATTTACGAAGGACATGACAGAGAGAAAAGCTGAGGAGAAGAAGGTAAGAACATCACACCATATTTGAAATAAGGAAACAATTTAAGCAACAAAACAAAACACAAAACAAAACAAAGCAATGAAGACACTTATTTTGTAATCAGTCTTCACTGCAATTTATTTTCATTTTTCGTTTACATGTAGCACTTTTTGATTACAATTAAGATTGCCGTCTTACAGAACTGTCACATTATTAATTTCACTTAGATATAAAGCTAATCTATCAGTTTTTGAAATAAGTGTCGTGGCATGGCCGGCATTTAAATCTGGAACACCATCGTCAGCATATGACCTCATTAGAGAGAATGTTGTTAGGCTGACAGACTTTTTAATATAATGTTACTTTGAACTCAAATAAGTATAATTATAAGTATATTATTTATTGTCTGCATCAGGAAGTCTGATTTCCACTGGTTGGTACAAGTAATGCAATATAAACATACACGTAAAGAGACAAAATACATACATAACATACAAAATAACTGAAAAAAATACTGATGTTACAAGTACATGTAAATGCCTTTCATGATCAATACTGGTATATATGAAGTTAAACAGTTAATCCCCATGTTCCAACAATAACTTTGCTATGTCTATGAGCCAGGGAAATGATAACAAAGACTATATAGATTATAATTTTTAAATCATGCTGATGTAGTATGAGCGGGAAGGTTCATGGCACCAGAGCATCAATCAGTCTAAGGCTTGCACAGTCTATATGGTGTTTTTTTTTTCTCAATTTGTTTAGAATGATGTTATAATTCCAACTCTTAAATGGCTTCTTGTATATGGCTCATGTCTGCTATGGACTGGTCCTCCAATATTATTTTGGTTTTAATTAGGTTACAATTATAACCTAATTGCATAGTTTAGGGCTGGAACTGCCTTGTTTGAAGATAGACCATTGTAGTCTATTGTATCTATGCTATTAGCCTTTTATCTGCTATGTCAGTGATGCTTGAAGTCAGTCTGTAGTGAGACTTATTTCTGCTATGTAGTGGTGCTTATATCCACAACATAGGCTGACCCATCGTCAGCTTTACTTTCATCAGCTTTGTAGTTGTGCATGTATCTGCAAGGTAACGGTACATATATCCGCCACGTTGTGGTACCCTTTTTGCTACGGAGTGGTACATATATCCGCCACGTAGTGGGGCCCATTTATCCTGTGCACTGGTGCTGACATCTGCCATGCAGTTTAGACTATTTTCCCAATGAAGTGGTGCTGAAATCAGCCATATTGTGAAACCATTTATTTCTGCCAAACTGTGGTGCCTAAATTATATGCCAAATAGTGATTAGGTCCATATCTTGGCCCTTTTTAGATTCTTTTATACATATATATCATATAGACTGTACAGCTCAGACATTGATGCTATTTATCTTTCATTGTAAGACTTATGTACTACAATTTACAAAGTTTGAACACTGATAATGGGCAGTCCATTTTCTCAACAATAAAGTCAAGTAAATGGCCTACCATATAGCACCCCTCACCCAAACTTGTTTTCTCTTAAATAGCAAGCCTGGTTACTCTAGTCTTTGGCTATCATCTCCTTAGGCTCATAGTACACAGGCTCATACACTGCCTTAGAACATAGGGTTAATGTAACAGGCGTACTTCAAATCATTGGGTCATTGTGGCAGGGTTACCAGACCTTTCGTGAAAACATGCCCCTTTATTCAAGAAATGTCGGGAGTAATAGTCTGGTCCAATTTGCCAGACACTTTGTGAAAACCCTAAGGCAAATCTACGAAAGGTTGGATGATCTTCCGTTTTAGTTTCACAAAAGGTTGTGTAAAGCGACCACCCAACCGGACTTGATGATTTGAAGTAAGCTGATGTAACATGTATACCTCAGTCACACTCATGATAGACCAATGACAGACGAATTTGCCAAGAATTGTTTTGTTTTGAGTCAGTTTTGTGAAATGACAGAGGTATAGCATTTAATAACAGCTTTTATGTAGCAATTTCATTTGTCTAAGGATCATACAGTTTAACTTGAGGTAGAGACAGTGGTGTAGCATTGGCCCAACAATTTAGGGGGCACTGATATTATGGGAGAGGGCGGATCCTGTATTAATAGGTGGATTGAATATGAATTCATAAGATCTCAGATTTAGGGGATGATATTAATTAAGGGATTAATATCATTTTTGTTTTAACCTCCCTTTTCCATCTCCCTTTATTTATGTCTTTTTTTCTCTTCTATTTTGTCTTGTTTTCCACCATTTGATTGGGATACATTGTGTCCCTTTGTAGCTATGCCACTGTTCAGGGGATGTAGTATACACGTATACAGAGTGGAGCTCACCAAGAGCAAACCATAGAAATACCCAAGTACTAGACCATCATATGTGAACATTTACCTCCGGTCATTTAATGCTTTTTGTTTAATACTGAAATATACATTTCAGTTGATAACCAAGTGATAACGGAAGACAGAAACTGAAAATGAATGAGCAACTCCAGTTTCTCATTGCACTTTATGGTAGACCAGACCCTAGCTACAACACATTTAAAATTTCCTAATCAGTGCTGGCAAAAAAAAATGTAGAGCACTTATAGTGCGGTATGGTAATGTAATCCCGTAGGATTTTTTGGCCAAAATTGTTGTTGCTGTTTTGGCTTCAAAAGGGTCCCAATTGGCCAAAAATGATGGGGTTCAAATTTTCAGACCCCTCCTTCATTTCCTGGGGGGTCCGTATTGGGCGCCAAAATGGCTTAAAGCGCAATAGGGAAATTTGGTGTCTTCAGGAAAATTTGAACGCCATCAATTTCTGATAGCTTGGATCCCAATGAATCCAAAAATGGACCAAAAAAAAAAGACAAAAATTGGCACAAAAGTCCTACGGGAGCTGTTTCAGTGACATACCGTACCACACTACTTTGTGAAATTTGATTGTACCATGACTGAAGTCTAAACCGGTTAATCAATCAACAATTTTGAATAATCAAGAGTACCAATATATGTACAAGTTTGATACAAGTCACATTGCATGCTTTAGATTGAATACATTTCAATAACTTGTCAGCGAACTTGTACTTAAGACGGCTTTGTGAAACGCTACCCATACATGTATACAGTATGAAGTTCGTCTTAAATGTATAAAGTAGTTCACAAATGCAGACCCCTTTCCTAACCAATTGCCGGATAGTCACAAATAATTGCATCCACCTGCTTTAGGAATCTTAATTACAAAAGTCTGAATCTGTTTACATATTGCTGCTTTGTGAGCCACGTTACTGACAAGTTTGAAGTCTGTCACTCAGAATGTTACAGAATTACAACTTACAAAGTTTGAACACTGATAATGGGCAGTCCATTTTCTCAACAATAGAAGTCAAGTAAATGGCCTAACATAGCACCTTTTACTCAAACTTGTTTTCTGTATAAGAGCAAGCCTGGTTACATTTTAACACTCCAGTATTTGGCTATATATCATCTCCTTAGACTCATGCAATGGTGGTGCATAACACCCCAGTCACACTGCATGATGATAGACCAATGACAGACAGACAAATTTGCCAAGGATCATTTTGTTTTGAGTCATTTTGGACAGAGGCATATCATTTAATAACATCTTTTGTACCATTTGCATTTGCCTAAGGATCATACAGTTCTTTTTTTCCTCTTTCATTTTGTCTTTCTACCACCATTCGCTTGGGAGACATTGTGTCCCCATGTCGCTACATCACCACTGCTCAGGGAGATATAGTACCGGTATACATTATACAGAGAGTGGAGCTCACTATGAGCACAAAATGAAAAAATCAAGGTACTGAACCCTCGTGTGTACATTTACCTCGGGTCAATTAATGTTTTTATACAGAAACATTGAGTTTAGTCGATAACCAAATGATAATGGAGGACATGCAGAAACTGAAAATAAAGGAGCGTCTCAGGTTTCTCAGTTCTCTTTATGGTAGCTAGACCAGACCCTACAACACACTGAGCAATTCCTACTCTGTGCTGAACACAACCCCCAACAAAAATCTGCCTTTGAAATGCAGAAGAAGTGACATGAAAGATCTTTAGTTTCATTTCTAACAAGCAAATATACATGTACAAAAATAGGCACAAATCATCTGACCATTAACTGATACAAATCAGGCTTATACATATTTGAGCGAGGTTTGCGGTTATATAACCACATATTCTTACAACAGGGTTTATATAGTATACAGATATAAGCGCGTCATATGAAAAATAAATGCAAGGCAATAAACTCTCCATGAGTACTCTAGTACATGTCTAAAGGGACTTCAACTGCCCTGCAGTAATAACACTTGATCACAAATCATATCCATTAATGAGCATAGAAGGCTTATCTCAGCTACATGGTAGAGGTGCATGTACTCTTAAAAAAATACAGGGTTTTCAGCTACCCTACATTATACCTGTATCCCTGGTGGGAAATAAGACATGGGCCTAGCTAGATCTTCATCTGACCAATATAACCTGAAAATATATGTAAATGTACAAGAATAACTCTCTTTTGCTGTATGTAATATTTTCCTTTGTAACGTACCGGAAATGATCAAGCGCGCTAAATTGAAAATTGCTGTTGTACACATATCCTGAAATTAACACAGAAAATGGGAATGAGATTCCAACATGAGCGCCTGAACGCTTGGAAAAACAAACCAACTGGCAAGGTATGCATTGCCATTGGAGCAGGTACGGTACAGTTCGCTTCCAAAAAAACGCTTGAACACATCCCCAGAAAATACAGGGTTTCCAGCTACCCTACATTATACATACAAGGTATATCCCTCATGGAAAATAACACATGGGCATAGATCTTCATCTGATCAATATGACCCAAGAACATCACAAATATGAATAACTCTCTTTTCTTTACATCGTAGAGGTGTACATACAATGTTTCATTTTATGGTAAATAAATAACACACAGGCACTGATCATTCAACCTTCTGAATGAGGAAAGTATACAAGTGAGGCACATCAAGCGCCACATATAAAATGTAAAGTGGCATATCCAAAATTAAGGTACAGATCGAGAGCTGTAAAATCTATTGATATGAGTACCATGCACGAAAGAAATGAAGATTTCAGCCTCCCCTAAATATTTCACACAAGGAGCGAAACAGTACAAAAATGATAATCGCAAATAGTACTGCTCAAGTATGAAACAAAGATAGATAAATGTTATACAAAAAAATGATACCCATTGCTTCACTGATATACATTTTCAAAGTTGTTCAGTACAACAAAAAGTATGTAAAATAAAAAAAACAGGAGCCGAAGCTACTTGATCCTAGGGCTCACAGCCCCTACAGAAACAAGCTAGGGTGTCATCCCTGACGGGAGCCTGGCCGGCTAAAAATCACTTCTCCACATGCCCCACCACACAGGGTTTTCAGCTGCCCTGCTGTACATATACATATCATCATGTGTAGACACAATTACATCAAAAATAAATATTTGTTTACATAATGAATAGATGAGATACAAAAGATGTCCATAGACATATAGTTGTACACAAATAATCTCAAACAAGGTTTTCAGCTGCCCTGCTGTACATGTACATATCATCATGCGTAGACACAATTACATCAAAAATATATATTTGTTTATATAATGAATAGATGAGATACAAAAGATATCCGTAGACATAGTTGTACACAAATAATCTCACAGCTGCCCTGCTGTACATATACATATCATCGTGTGTAGACACAATAACATCAAAAATAAACATTTGTTTACATAATGAATAGATGAGATACAAAAGATATCCGTAGATATAGTTGTACACAAATAATCTCACAGCTGCCCTGCTGTACATATACATATCATCGTGTGTAGACACAATAACATCAAAATAAACATTTGTTTACATAATGAATAGATGAGATACAAAAGATATCCGTAGATATAGTTGTACACAAATAATCTCACAGCTGCCCTGCTGTACATATACATATCATCGTGTGTAGACACAATTACATCAAAAATAAATATTTGTTTACATAATGAATAGATGAGATACAAAAGATATCCGTAGACATAGTTGTTCACAAATAATTTCACCCAGGGTTTCCAGCTGCCCTGCTGTACTATATACATATCATCGTAAGAAGAAACAATTACATCAAAAATAAACATTTGTTTACATAATGAATAGATGAGATACAAAAGATATCCGTAGACATAGTTGTACACGCCCTGCTGTACATATACATATCATCGTGTGTAGACACAATTACATCAAAAATAAACAGTTGTTTACATAATGAATAGATGAGACACAAAAGATATCCGTAGACATAGTTGTACACAAATAATCTCACACAGGGTTTCCAGCTGCCCTGCTGTACATATACATATCATCGTGTGTCGACACAATTACATCAAAAATAAACATTTGTTTACATAATGAATAGATGAGATACAAAAGATATCCGTAGACATAGTTGTATGCAAATAATCTCACAGCTGCCCTGCTGTACATATACATATCATTGTGTGTAGACACAATAACATCAAAAATAAACATTTGTTTACATAATGAATAGATGAGATACAAAAGATATCCGTAGACATAGTTGTACACAAATAATCTCACAGCTGCCCTGCTGTACATATACATATCATCGTGTGTAGACACAATAACATCAAAAATAAACATTTGTTTACATAATGAATAGATGAGATACAAAAGATATCCGTAGATATAGTTGTACACAAATAATCTCACAGCTGCCCTGCTGTACATATACATATCATCGTGTGTAGACACAATAACATCAAAATAAACATTTGTTTACATAATGAATAGATGAGATACAAAAGATATCCGTAGATATAGTTGTACACAAATAATCTCACAGCTGCCCTGCTGTACATATACATATCATCGTGTGTAGACACAATTACATCAAAAATAAATATTTGTTTACATAATGAATAGATGAGATACAAAAGATATCCGTAGACATAGTTGTTCACAAATAATTTCACCCAGGGTTTCCAGCTGCCCTGCTGTACTATATACATATCATCGTAAGAAGAAACAATTACATCAAAAATAAACATTTGTTTACATAATGAATAGATGAGATACAAAAGATATCCGTAGACATAGTTGTACACGCCCTGCTGTACATATACATATCATCGTGTGTAGACACAATAACATCAAAATAAACATTTGTTTACATAAAGAATAGATGAGATACAAAAGATATCCGTAGATATAGTTGTACACAAATAATCTCACAGCTGCCCTGCTGTACATATACATATCATCGTGTGTAGACACAATTAAATACAACAAAAAAAGTTGTTTACATGATGAATAGATGAGACACAAAAGATATCCGTAGACATAGTTGTACACAAATAATCTCACACAGGGTTTCCAGCTGCCCTGCTGTACATATACATATCATCGTGTGTCGACACAATTACATCAAAAATAAACATTTGTTTACATAATGAATAGATGAGATACAAAAGATATCCGTAGACATAGTTGTACACAAATAATCTCACAGCTGCCCTGCTGTACATATACATATCATTGTGTGTAGACACAATAACATCAAAAATAAACATTTGTTTACATAATGAATAGATGAGATACAAAAGATATCCATAGATATAGTTGTACACAAATAATCTCACAGCTGCCCTGCTGTACATATACATATCATCGTGTGTAGACACAATAACATCAAAATAAACATTTGTTTACATAAAGAATAGATGAGATACAAAAGATATCCGTAGATATAGTTGTACACAAATAATCTCACAGCTGCCCTGCTGTACATATGTGCATGGCTCAGATCAAGGGTACCCTTTACTGACTTCAACTTCATATGGAGATAATATGAAATCGGTTTCCCTACAATGTTTACAAACATTATTAATGTGATGCTAATAGTGTGAGGAATCTTACCAAACCATTAATTATGGCTTGTCATGGTTTTGTTTTGCACTAGCACGCATAATGTCATGAAAAATGCCCATATTTGGGCATTAAAACGTTACACGGGAAGCATGTGTATTTTTCATCCCAAATTAACAGTATTGTATCATATATTTTTGTCATGATTTTTAAATGAAATGAAAGAATGCCATCTCTAGTTGATTTCCAGTGTGTTTCATTCACTGATCCTCGGTGTTGAATATTTTTAATTGCCGTTTGAACATTAATGAATCGTACATAACCTTGGTGTCCGCCTGTTGACCAAAATTTTGTGGAAAAAAATAAAATGAAAGAATAAGCCTCATAATGATAAAAATGTAATATATTGATGAAATAATTACACAACAATAGAACAGAATCAAAAATTTGTACTCCCATGATTAAAATATCATTTTGAAAACAATAATGTAACCTAGCAAATTTTGGTGTCCTGTCCTGTTATGTACATGCACATGAAGCTCACAGTTTGATTAAAAAAGAAAAAAATGTTATTGTACTTGAAATGAAAAGTGCCTTCGTGGGCGAAATAAAAAATATATACTTCGCCAGTAATTCGTCCAAACACGCCGCAATGCGGGCAAAGTTCCTTCACGATCGGCCATTTTGTTCTGTGTTATGTACAATCACTGTCACAAGCTCGAAAGCAGTATCATTGAATTCGATCAACTTTTGGTGATGGAAACTTGTCAGTGTTATCTGTGTAAGGTTTGCAATGGATTCTGAGATTTGGACATGAGGATGAAGTTACAGTGGTTGAGATTGGGAAAAACGTGATGCATTGTACATAACTTGGTGTCCGTGTTTGTACATAACTTGGTGTCCGTATTTCTGTTTTAACAATATAACTTATTATATTTGCACTATATATGTAACTTAATGGTGATTTTTTTATATAATTTACTTAAAATTTGTTATAATAATTCCATTTACAAACAAAATATCCAATAGTTTACTTACAGTGGTTGAGATTGGGAAAGATGGGCAGCATTGTACATAACTTGGTGTCCATATTTTTACATGTACATAACTTGGTGTCCATATTTCTGTTTTAACAATATAACTTATTATATTTGCACTATATGTATCTTAATGGTGGCAACTTGTTTTAGTTACTTTAAATTTGTTATAATAATTCCATTTACAAACAAAAAATCCAATAGCTTACAAATTATGATTCATTTTTTAGTGATACCAGGCATAAGGTGGACACCGAGTTATGTACAGGTATAGTTTGTGATGAGTAGCATTTAATGCAAATAAATAGAAGTTGAGCGGTTAAGTGAAAAAAGGAAAATATGTGCATGTGTGTTGCATAGCTCTCTATAACATAAAACATTAGCAAGAGGATGCACAGATAAGAATGTGAGGAGAAAGTTTGTGTGTTACAAACTCATATGCGTTGTACATAACTCGGTGTCCACTCTGGTTTTTGCACTATTTTGAGAGCTTTTCCTCAACATCTTGATTTATCAGTTGTATTTTACTTACTTTATGATACACCTTAAAATACAAATCAGTTTGTTTAAAAAAAGTGAGATCTACACAGAAATAACTGCATGAAGTGGACACCGAGTTATGTACAATAAATTTGTGACAATGTGAACTTCGGTGGCTGATTGATAGCATGTAGACAATTCTGTATGCTCCAATACTTTTGGTGTGTGTTTTGCGATGTTCAAGGTCTATAGTTATGATATTACCAAGGTATGGCAATGAGTTTCAAATTTTACCTGCAATGTAACACTTGGGTACCCTTGATCAGAGCTATGCACACATACATATCATTGTGTGTAGACACAATAACATCAAAAATAAACATTTGTTTACATAATGAATAGATGAGATACAAAAGATATCCATAGATATAGTTGTACACAAATAATCTCACAGCTGCCCTGCTGTACATATACATATCATCGTGTGTAGACACAATTACATCAAAAATAAATATTTGTTTACATAATGAATAGATGAGATACAAAAGATATCCGTAGACATAGTTGTTCACAAATAATTTCACCCAGGGTTTCCAGCTACCCTGCTGTACTATATACATATCATCGTAAGAAGAAACAATTACATCAAAAATAAACATTTGTTTACATAATGAATAGATGAGATACAAAAGATATCCGTAGACATAGTTGTACACGCCCTGCTGTACATATACATATCATCGTGTGTAGACACAATTACATCAAAAATAAACAGTTGTTTACATAATGAATAGATGAGACACAAAAGATATCCGTAGACATAGTTGTACACAAATAATCTCACACAGGGTTTCCAGCTGCCCTGCTGTACATATACATATCATCGTGTGTCGACACAATTACATCAAAAATAAACATTTGTTTACATAATGAATAGATGAGATACAAAAGATATCCGTAGACATAGTTGTATGCAAATAATCTCACAGCTGCCCTGCTGTACATATACATATCATTGTGTGTAGACACAATAACATCAAAAATAAACATTTGTTTACATAATGAATAGATGAGATACAAAAGATATCCGTAGACATAGTTGTACACAAATAATCTCACAGCTGCCCTGCTGTACATATACATATCATCGTGTGTAGACACAATAACATCAAAAATAAACATTTGTTTACATAATGAATAGATGAGATACAAAAGATATCCGTAGATATAGTTGTACACAAATAATCTCACAGCTGCCCTGCTGTACATATACATATCATCGTGTGTAGACACAATAACATCAAAATAAACATTTGTTTACATAATGAATAGATGAGATACAAAAGATATCCGTAGATATAGTTGTACACAAATAATCTCACAGCTGCCCTGCTGTACATATACATATCATCGTGTGTAGACACAATTACATCAAAAATAAATATTTGTTTACATAATGAATAGATGAGATACAAAAGATATCCGTAGACATAGTTGTTCACAAATAATTTCACCCAGGGTTTCCAGCTGCCCTGCTGTACTATATACATATCATCGTAAGAAGAAACAATTACATCAAAAATAAACATTTGTTTACATAATGAATAGATGAGATACAAAAGATATCCGTAGACATAGTTGTACACGCCCTGCTGTACATATACATATCATCGTGTGTAGACACAATAACATCAAAATAAACATTTGTTTACATAAAGAATAGATGAGATACAAAAGATATCCGTAGATATAGTTGTACACAAATAATCTCACAGCTGCCCTGCTGTACATATACATATCATCGTGTGTAGACACAATTAAATACAACAAAAAAAGTTGTTTACATGATGAATAGATGAGACACAAAAGATATCCGTAGACATAGTTGTACACAAATAATCTCACACAGGGTTTCCAGCTGCCCTGCTGTACATATACATATCATCGTGTGTCGACACAATTACATCAAAAATAAACATTTGTTTACATAATGAATAGATGAGATACAAAAGATATCCGTAGACATAGTTGTACACAAATAATCTCACAGCTGCCCTGCTGTACATATACATATCATTGTGTGTAGACACAATAACATCAAAAATAAACATTTGTTTACATAATGAATAGATGAGATACAAAAGATATCCATAGATATAGTTGTACACAAATAATCTCACAGCTGCCCTGCTGTACATATACATATCATCGTGTGTAGACACAATAACATCAAAATAAACATTTGTTTACATAAAGAATAGATGAGATACAAAAGATATCCGTAGATATAGTTGTACACAAATAATCTCACAGCTGCCCTGCTGTACATATACATATCATTGTGTGTAGACACAATAACATCAAAAATAAACATTTGTTTACATAATGAATAGATGAGATACAAAAGATATCCATAGATATAGTTGTACACAAATAATCTCACAGCTGCCCTGCTGTACATATACATATCATCGTGTGTAGACACAATAACATCAAAATAAACATTTGTTTACATAAAGAATAGATGAGATACAAAAGATATCCGTAGATATAGTTGTACACAAATAATCTCACAGCTGCCCTGCTGTACATATACATATCATCGTGTGTAGACACAATTAAATACAACAAAAAAGTTGTTTACATGATGAATAGATGAGATACAAAAGATATCCGTAGACATAGTTGTTCACAAATAATCTCACAGCTGCCCTGCTGTACATATACATATCATCGTGTGTAGACACAATAACATCAAAATAAACATTTGTTTTCATAAAGAATAGATGAGATACAAAAGATATCCGTAGATATAGTTGTACACAAATAATCTCACAGCTGCCCTGCTGTACATATACATATCATCGTGTGTAGACACAATTAAGTACAACAAAAAAAGTTGTTTACATGATGAATAGATGAGATACAAAAGATATCCGTAGACATAGTTGTTCACAAATAATCTCACCCAGTGTTTCCAGCTGCCCTGCTGTACTATATACATATCATCGTGCGTAGACACAATTACATCAAAGATATATATTTGTTTACATAATGAATAGATGAGAAACAAAAGATGTCCGTAGACATATAGTTGTACACAAATAATCTCACAGCTGCCTTGCTGTACATATACATATCATCGTGTGTAGACACAATTACATCAAAAATATATATTTGTTTACATAATGAATAGATGAGAAACAAAAGATATCCGTAGACATAGTTGTACACAAATAATCTCACAGCTGCCCTGCTGTACATATACATATCATCGTGCGTAGACACAATAACATCAAAATAAACATTTGTTTACATAATGAATAGATGAGATACAAAAGATATCCGTAGACATCTAGTTGTACGCAAATAATCTCACAGCTGCCCTGCTGTACATATACATATCATCGTGCGTAGACACAATTACATCAAAGATATATATTTGTTTACATAATGAATAGATGAGAAACAAAAGATGTCCGTAGACATCTAGTTGTACACAAATAATCTCACAGCTGCCCTGCTGTACATATACATATCATCGTGTGTAGACACAATAACATCAAAATAAACATTTGTTTACATAATGAATAGATGAGATACAAAAGATGTCCGTAGACATCTAGTTGTACACAAATAATCTCACAGCTGCCCTGCTGTACATATACATATCATCGTGTGTAGACACAATAACATCAAAATAAACATTTGTTTACATAATGAATAGATGAGATACAAAAGATATCCGTAGACATATAGTTGTACGCAAATAATCTCACAGCTGCCCTGCTGTACATATACATATCATCGTGTGTAGACACAATAACATCAAAATAAACATTTGTTTACATAATGAATAGATGAGATACAAAAGATATCCGTAGACATAGTTGTACACAAATAATCTCACAGCTGCCCTGCTGTACATATACATATCATCGTGTGTAGACACAATAACATCAAAATAAACATTTGTTTACATAATGAATAGATGAGATACAAAAGATATCCGTAGACATATAGTTGTACGCAAATAATCTCACAGCTGCCTTGCTGTACATATACGTATCATCGTGTGTAGACACAATTACATCAAAAATAAACATTTGTTTACATAATGAATAGATGAGATACAAAAGATGTCCGTAGACATCTAGTTGTACACAAATAATCTCACAGCTGCCTTGCTGTATATAGAATAGAATAGAATAGAATAGAATATAATTTTATTGTCTTCTTCCGAAGAATGAAGAAACTTGCCTTCCAGGTGATACATATACAAAAACATTTACATAAACATTTCATAACTTATACCAAATTTATAATATAAATACAGTCATACCAAAATATTCAAATGCATACAGAATACAAAAGTATGAAATGAATAACATACATAGAATACGAATTACATAAAACATAAGGATAAATGGAAGAAGACATAAGGAAGAGATAGAGAAAGTGAAAAGAAAGAAGGGGGGAAAGGAAAGGAGAGTAACAGAAAGAAAAGGAGAGAGAAGGAGAGAAGGAGGTGAATTAGAGGAAGATAAACGAGAGTTAGAAGAGAAAGGAAAGAAAAGAGGGAGAAAGTACATGGTATTTTAAGGTATAGTGGGAGGGCATATACATATCATCGTGCGTAGACACAATTACATCAAAAATATATATTTGTTTACATAATGAATAGATGAGATACTGGAGATGTACTTAGGCCAAATAAAAAGGAAGAGAAGAGCTACCAATCCTTTCTCACGTTCACTTGGACACTCACTTTTTTGTGAAAAAAAACCCACAAAAAATAGATAAATACAAAAAATGTATGAAAAAAGTAATAAATATAAATGCAGGTAAATGGCCTGCTGTTCCCTTTATTGTAAAAACACCTTTCTTTTTTTTACTTTTTCTTTATTTTGAATTTTTTTTGTATTTTTTTGTCCGTTATTTCATGTGAGATAGATTAAGATATAAGTCTTCGTCAATATTGCACATATATTTAGTTGTACACAAATAATCTCACACAGGGTTTTCAGCTGCCCTGCTGTACATATATACATATCATCGTGCGTAGACACAATTACATCATTTGTATTTCCTAGTCACATGTATATTAACGCCAGGGAGCTCCGCCTCCCAAGGCATTGAAGCTCCAGATCCTGAACTGGGAAATTATTTCAACAGCGGGTTCGGTCCTATTTTTCGGGAAATCTAAAAAAGTAGTTACCGGTATTTAAATGTAGGCTTACAATGTTTTTTGATTCCTCTGGGCATCCGGTCAACCAGGAGTCGAAAAACATTGTAAGTCTAAATTTTAATTACAACTTTTGTAGATTTCACCCCAAAAAGGACCAAACCCGCTGTTTGAATCGTTTCCCGGTTTAGGATCTGAAGCTCCGACACCTTCGGCGGCGGAGCTCCCTGGAGTTAATGCATCATGAGATATAAATAACTGGAATGCATTCTTTGTATATACATGTATATATAAATTCATATTTAAGATAGAGAATTGTCTGTTCTTCCTTTTTATTTGGCCTATACCCATGGCAAGAGGTTCATTGTGTTGACAAAATGTTAAAGACATACTACCAGTTAGTAAACTGGTTTGCAAACTGGGCCCGTAATGGGTAGGTGACAACGTGTTCATGAACAAAATGAAAACGAAAGAAGCTCGGATATACAGTTGAAGTCCACTTTATTATCTATATAAAGTGAGCCGGAGCTCCAGTAGTTCAAACAAAGATTATTTATTTAAGGACATTTTAAAATAGCTTATCCTCTCAGAGGATGGGCGGCCCTATAGATTGAACGGAATGAAATAAACTGAGCTACAAAATCCCTCACATGGCATTTACATACTCAGGCACCCAAGAAGGCTTAAAAATCACATGATCTTATTAGCCAATCAGGAGAACCCTTATGAAGACAACCAATCACAAGATGGGATATATAAAATTACCCTTAGGTCACCCGACCTCTAGACCAGTTCAATCTACCAATTAAGAAAGGAGTTATACATTTAATTAAATATAACCAATGACAAAGCACAATAGATAGAGTGACTTGAACTTGGTACCGAAGAAAATGAGAGGAGCCTACAGCACCGCGAGAATGTCAGGTCCGCGAAAAAAAGTCTATTGTCTAACGTATTTATCGGAAATGAACACCTGTAGACCTAATGCAGGAATTCAAGTCCTGGGGTTGTTTACCCGTTCCTGGCATACTATCGGGAACAAAATTAATGCTGTTCAACAAATCTAAACTAACTTACAGCCTAAAACCTAAATTGCAATTGAAAGCCATGTCTTAATCCCATATCTCTGACAGAAAAAAGGAATTGAGCAAATGTCGCTTGGGCAGAAATTAAACATGACATACATATATGTCATAAAAAAAGCCAGGAGCCGAAGCCACTTGATCCTTGGGCTGAAACAGGGTTTCCCCCTTCACAGCCCATACGGATTCAAGCTAGGGTTGCATCCCGTAGGGAGCCTGGCCGGCTAAAATTGAAGATTTTAGCCTCCCCTGAGTTTAACATCCCCTAAAGATGTATGAATTAGAAAAAAAGGAACCTAAGACATTTGAAATGGCTTAGGGCAAGCCAAGTCGAGCTCTGTTAAGGTGACCCACAAGACGAGGCAGTGTGACCCATTTTCTATCTTTTTTAATCATGTGATTTTTAAATTGACCCTGCCTATTAAACCCTTTTTGTCTCTTCTCTTCAGATTTTCACCGCCTACCCCCACCTCCCGGAGATGTTTAAATCAGAAAACGAGGAAATCTCAAACACCTGACACAGCACAGGGCAAGCCAAGCCTACAGGACAAGGTAGATATAATGGGCAAGTGAAGCATTTAGATATAGGCAAGGCAAGATATGTTAGGGTGACCCACAAGTCAAGTCAGTGTGACCCATTTTCTATCTATCATTTCTATCATGTGATTTTTAAAACTGACCCTGCCCAACCCATTTTGTCTCTCCTGCCTTGAGGCATTTTTGTTGGGGTGGTTTGAAGAGTTGTAATATTATCCTCCCGTGAGTTTAATACAAACAAAAGATGTATTAATTAACAAATGAGGAATCTAAGACACTTGACACAGCACAGAGCAAGCCAAGCCTACAGGACAAAACAGATATTATGGGCAAGTGCAGACTTAAGCCTCTCCTGAGTTGATAACAAAGGTAGAAACTAGTAGAAGTCTCTTTGTAATTTAACTTTTTAGTCTTGTAGAAGGCTTGCTTTATAATCTTGAATGAGATCGGGAAATATATACGGGAAATAAAGTACACATATTTCCTTTATACAATTTAAAATGCAACAATTCAGATTCCATTATTTTTTTTAAAAGGTAATGATTTGAGTATTTAAAATATTTTGAAGGCCTACATTTTTTTCTCATATCATATGAAGCATGTTTCCAATTCGTATTATGTGAAGCAAGTATTAGATTATTCTTATCCCATTAAAAAATATGTTGTTGCTTTGGGAGAACAATGGTGATTTCATGCATATATATGTATGCTTTGTTGAACCACCTCGTGTATACCTGGCATGAAAACTATTCATTCTGAAGTGCATGAGATTTGCACAGAGTGCTGAATTAAAAGTGGGAGCTCCCTATTAAAAAAAATTATGTCCTATCAATCATTATTTTTGAAGCACTTCAAAATGGGAAGTTTAAATGCCTTTTATTTTTCTCTCTTTCACCCTTGTAAGCATGTTTGATAATTGATGAATCAGCGATGTATTTGTTGCTGTCTATCAATGTAATATAACACAAATCTAGCATTTTAATTCTCTAACACCTGCTTCTGAAACATGAAGTTACCTAGACATAGGTTAAAGTAAAATATATTTATTTATCAATTAAGTGTGTTTTCCCCAAATTTATATGGATCTTGCGCAGAGTTTAATAGAGGTTATTGAATGTAAGTCACTCCCTCAAATTAATTATGAGTGACGAAGGAACCTTTCTATTTTTTTTTTTGTGATGCAAAAAGTGTTCAGTGACATCTAATTTTACAATCCGTGAACCCAATTTTGAATTTCATGAAGGAAGACAAACTTTTCGTTATTCAAAAATATTAGATACAAACTTAAAACAGTGTAAACCACCCACAGTTCTTTAAGGTTTAAGATTCATCAAGTAAATATACTAAATTTAATATTATCTACCAATTAAACTTTATATCAAATTATATTACTATTTACTACATTACACTACATGTTTAAGAACTTAAATTATATTAAAAACTAATCTAACTAAATTACTAATTTATATTATTTTACCTTTAATTAGATCAAATTACTTACTCAAAAAATTTAAACTACATCAAAATATACTAAACTATATTAAATTATATTAAACTATGTTAACATACTCAGAACTGTAGGTGGTTTATAGCACCACAAATTCTAATACGTTTGGACAAGGAAAAACTAATCTTACTTCCTGAATTCAAAGGGGTTCATGAAATGTGAAATTGAACATGCGTGGAACACTATTAACATCACAATGAAAAGTGGAAAAAAAGAAGAATCTGTTGAAATATATGATGGCGAAGTGCAGTCTCTAATATGCTTTGTAAATGTGATGCCAAAGCATGATGTAAACTATGTAATCCAAACCGAAGAAAATCAGTTGTTGAATAGAAAGAATTTAAATTCAAGTTTTACAAAATTGTTTCCAAGATTCATTAGGTATTCATTGTCCTATTGTAATCCTCATCACATTATTACTTTATCAGAAAGCAAGCAAACGTACCCTTTTAGAGTCACGTGTGTGAAATGGTTATTATATAAGAGCAAATCTAGAAGGTTTTCTGTAGAGATTTGGTCAATTATGAGAATGCTTTATTGAGTAATAGAAAAGGTGATGAATTATCTGATTGTCCCAATGGATTATTATGAGTACACTATCATGTAACTATCTATCTTTTCTATCATCTGATTTTTTTTAAATTGACCCTGCCCAACCCTTTTTGTCTCTTCTCTTTGAGCAAATATTATCTGGGTGGTGCGAAGTGTTGTGATTTTCGTCCCTCCCCCCTCCCCCCCCCCCCCCCGAGTTTAACACCAACAAAAGATGTACAAGTTAAAAAACAAGAAACCTAAGGCACTTGAAACAGCACATGCCAAGCTAAGCCTATACGAAAAGGCATATATTATGGGCAAATAAAGCAATAACATATAGGCAAAGCAAGCTCTGTTAAGGGGACCCACAAGGCAAGGCTTGCGACCCATTTTCTTTCTATCTTTTCTAACTTGTGATTGTTAAAACTGACCCTGCCCAACCCTTTTCGTATGAATTAGAAGAAATAAAACCTAACACATTGCAATTGTTCATGGAGGCAATGTATGACCAGGAGCCACTTGATCCTAGGGCCGAAACAGGGTTTCCCCCTTCACAGCCCATACAGATTCAAGCTAGGGTTGCATCCCGGAGGGAGCCTGGCCGGCTAAAATTGAGGATTTTAGCCTTCCCTGAGTTTAACATCAACAAAAGATGTATGAATTAGAAAAAAGGAACCTAATATAGATTTGAAAGGGCTTTGGGCAAGCCAAGTCAAGCTCTGTTAAGGTGACCCACACAGAAAGGCAGTGTGGCCCATTTTCTATCCATCTTTTCCAACTTGTGATTGTTAAAACTGACCCTGCCCGACCCTTTTCGTCTCTTCTCTTTGAAGGAATTTTATCTGGGTGGTTTGAAGAGTTGCAGTTGTATAGCCCCTGCCCCCCATGAGTTTAACCCCAACGAAAGATGCATGACAAAAACAAAACTAAAAAAGACACTTGACACATCACAGGGCAATGCATGATGGGCAAGTGACGCATTTACATATCAGCTGGGCAATATCGGAAAAAAAGGTATGGCATGGCTATGTTCATGGAAGCAATGTATGCAACAAAAGATGTATGAATTAGAAAAAAGGAACCCAAGATATATTTGAATGGGCTTAGGGCAAGCCAAGTCAAGCTCTGTTAAGGTGACCCACAAAGAAAGGCAGTGTGACCCATTTTCTATCCATCTTTTCTATCTTGTGATTGTTAAAACTGACCCTGCCCAACTCTTTGAGGGAATTTTATTTGGGTGGTTTGAAGAGTTGCAGTTGTATAGCCCCTGCCCTCCATGAGTTAAAACTCTACAAAAGATGCATGAAAAAACTAAACTAAACCGAAGACACTTGACACATCACAGGGCAATGCATAATGGGCAAGTGACGCATTTACATTTCAGCTCGGCAATATCTATAAAAAAAAAGGTAAAGCATGGCTATGTTCATGGAAGCAATGTATGCGCTAATCATGAACCAAAGCTACTTGATATCAGGGTTTCCCCCTTCACAGCCCATACAGATGCAATCTAGGGTTCCATCCCATAAGGGAGCCTGGCCAGCTAAAATTAAGGATTTTAGCTTCCCCTGAGTTTTAAATCATATAAAGATGTATGAATTAGGAAAAAATGGAACCTAAGACATTTGAAAGGGCTTCAGGCAAGCCAAGTCAAGCTCTGTTAAGGTGACCCACAAAGAAAGGCAATTGTTCATGAAAGCAATGTATCACCAGGAGCCGAAGCCACTTGATCCTAGGGCCGAAACAGGGTTTCCCCCTTCACGGCCCATATGGATGCAAGCTAGGGTTGCATCCCGGAGGGAGCCTGGCCGGCTAAAATTGAGGATTTTAGCCTCCCCTGAGTTCAACATCAACAAAAGATGTATGAATTAGAAAAAAAGGAACCTAAGATATATTTGAAAGGGCTTAGGGCAAGCCAAGTCTAGCTCTGTTAAGGTGGCCCACAAAAAAGGCAGTGTGACACATTTTCTATCCATCTTTTCTATCTTTTGATTGTTTAAACTGACCCAGCCCAACCCTTTTTGTTTCTCTCCTTGAGGGAATTTTATCTGGGTGGTTTTGAGAGTTGCATGAAAAAACTAAACTAAACCAAAGACACTTGACACATCACAGGGCAATGCATAATGGTCAAGTGACACATTTACATATCGGCTGGGCAATATCTAAAAAAAGGTAAAGGATGGTAACGTTCATGGAAGCAATGTATGCGCTGACCATGAGCCGAAGCCACTTAATATCAGGGTTTCCCCC
>JAVYIG010016982.1:0-28424 GCA_035222895.1 Strongylocentrotus droebachiensis
ACATGTTGATAGATGATGCAATATGAAACAAGTCACAACGGTTGCTCTAGTATGGATCCCACTTCATAGCTTGATCAGGAGGATATATTCGACACCCTTCTTTATTCAATAAAGTTGGATGTTGAACTCACCCGACATGGCAATCCCGTGTGGTCTAGTGGTTAGGATTCGTGGTTTTCACCCACGCGGCCCGGGTTCGATTCCCGGCACGGGAGACCTTCATTATTTTTGGATCCAACAGTATCAAAGCAGGATTTTAAATAATGTAATATATTAGTGTGCTTATGTGTAGGTCCTGAATTAAGTAACGGTCTTCATATAATTATATAGACATACCTCCATGTTTTTCTATTTTAATAGTATATGTAGTTTGGTCCTTCGGTTTGTGTGGTATGTTAAAAATCAACCGTACTTGCTCTTTGCTCGATTCTCTTTCACCATTTTTGTTTCTCTTTTCCTATTTTTTCCTTTCTTTTCCATCCCATTTGAGCACGTTCCTCCATGACCTCGTTTTAATTAAATTTACTATTCCTTTGCATCAAGTTTACTTTCAAATCGACAAACAAAATGACTAATTTGTAAGTGCATATTTGAAACAAGTCACAACGGTTGCTCTAGTATGGATCCACATCATAGCTCGATCAGTAGGATATATTCAACACCCCTCTTTATTTAGTAAAGTTGGAAGTTGGGCAACTCGGGACATGGCAATCCCGTGTGGTCTAGTGGTTAGTATTCGTGGTTTTCACCCACGCGGCCCGGGTTCGATTCCCGGCACGGGAGACCTTCATTATTTTTGGGACCAACAGTATCAAAGCAGGATTTTAAATAATGTAATATCTTAGTGCATGTGCTTATGTGTACGTCCTGAATTAAGTAACGGTCTTCATATAATTATATAGACATACCCCCATGTTTTTCTATTTTGATTTAAAAAAATTATATGAAATTTTCATGTAATTTGGTCCTATATAGTTTCGAAGGTAGGATAAAATTCAATCGTCCTTGCTCTATACTCGATTCTCTTTCACCATTTTTGTTTCCTTTGCCCTTTTTTCCCTTTCTTTTCCATCCCATTTTGGAGCACGTACCACAGTGACCCCCATTAGCTACCCCACTTAACTGGCAGTAGGATATATTCAACAACCTTCTATATTCAATAAAGTTGGATGTTGAACTCATCACGACATGACAATCCCGTGTGGTCTAGTGGTTAGGATTCGTGGTTTTCACCCACGCGGCCCGGGTTCGATTCCCGGCACGGGAGACATTCATTATTTTTAGGTCAATATTTAACAGTGTCATGTAAGTGTCAACTCCCACATTATCAAAGCAGGCTTATAAATAATGTAATAATTATTGTGCATTATGTGCACGTCCTGAATAAAGTAAAGGCCTTCATATAAATTATATAGAAATACCTCCATGTTTTTCTAATTTGATACACAATATAGTTTGATGGTCCTTTTGTTTTGGTGGTAGGTTAAAAATCAACTGTCCTTGCTCTTTACTCGCCAAAAATTCTCTTTCACTTTTTTGTGTTTCTCTCTGCCTTTCTTTCTTTCTTTTCCATCCCATTACTTATGCTATGGTCACATTACCCAAAAGTAGGCTGCTCGGCGGCCGAGCGGCGAGTTTTTAACCAATTCTGCCCGGCGGCTGCCCGGCCACCGAGCGGCGGCCGCCCAGGCACGGCTCGATTTTAGGGCATCGCTCGGTCGCCGCTGAAGTTTTAGCGCGGAGTTAAAATTTGGGCGGCGCCTGCTCACTTTTCACTCGCCGCCCAAAATACGCTCGGTGCCTGGTAGGTCGCCGCCCGGGCACCGACCTAATCGCTGGGCGATGCCTAATTCCAGCAGCGACCGAGCAGGCTACTGATCGGCCGGTCGCTGCTCAGATTTGTGACCATAGCTTTAGGCACGTTGCCCACTGACCCATGTAGCTACGCCAGACACGATTAGCATTTCATGCTATTTTCTGGTCCCATCTTATCCTTTCAATGTTAAACATTCACATTTAATCGTTATATTGATGTATACTTTTTGTTTGGATAAAAAAAAATCAAACTTAAACTCACCTATTAATCGGCCCAGCTATATCAAGGGGGTTGGTAAACTTGCCTTTGGACAGTATTCACTGTCTAAGATGATCATGACCTAGTTTTTAGTTGAAATGAATTAGCTATTTTGGTATGTGCATAAGTTTGAGCTCAGTCTAAAATTAAGCACACTTCCATAGGCCTATGATATATTCCGGGAGTCAAGATAATTGCACATCTATCACAAAAATCCTACATTTTGATTGATGATGCCATAATGAAACAAGCCACAACGGTTGCACTAGTATCCACGTCATAGCTCGATTAGTAGGATATATTCAACACCCTTCTTTATTCAATGGAGTTGAATGTTGAACTCTTCTCGACATGGCAATCCCGTGTGGTCTAGTGGTTAGGATTCGTGGTTTTCACCCACGCGGCCCGGGTTCGATTCCCGGCACGGGAGACCTTCATTATTTTTGGGTCCAATAGTATCAAAGCAGGCTTATTAATAATGTAATATAATAGTGTGCCTATGTGTAGCCTACGTCCTGAATGAAGTAACGGCCTTCATATAAATTATAGAGACATACCTCAATGTTTTCTATTTTAATACACATGTAGTTTGGTCCTTTGGTTTCGGTGGTATGTTAAAAATCAACGGTCCTTGCTCTTTACTCGATTCTCTTTCACCATTTTTGTTTCCTTTCCTTTTTTTTCTTTCTTGTCCATCCCATTTCGGGCACGTTCCTGTAGCTACCCCACTTAATTGGCAGTAGGATATATCTAACAACCTTCTATATTCAATAAAATTGGATGTTGAACTCATCACGACATGCCAATCCCGTGTGGTCTAGTGGTTAGGATTCGTGGTTTTCACCCACGCGGCCCGGGTTCGATTCCCGGCACGGGAGATCTTCATTATTTTTTGGTCCCACAGTATCAAAGCAGGCTTATAGATAGTGTAATATGTTTTTCTGCCTATATAACTATGGGCACGTCCTGAATAAAGTAAATGCCTTCATATTATTATCTAGACATATACCTCCATGATTTTCTATTTTAATACACAAGTCATGTAGTTTGGTCCTTTGGTTTTGGTGGTAGGTTAAAAATCAACATTCCTTGCTCTTTGCTCGATTCTCTTTCACTATTTGTGTTTCTCTTTGCCTCCCCCCCCCCCCCTTTCTTTTCTATCCCATTGTGGCGCGTTCCCCAGTGACCCACGTAGCTACCCCACTTGGCCCAGCTGCATGCATGGTCAGTCAGTTAAGTTGCCTGTGGACAGGTCACTATAATGATGGTGATCGTAATTTAGAGTTAGAGGCTTCTAATCCATGCAAGAAAAAATATAAAGCATTGTTACTTCGCAGGGATGTCTAATTAAAAATAAATATTAAAACAACAAAAAATAAAATTAGTGTTCTCGTGCAGAAAAGTCATGTTAGTAGTATTTAGTTAAATATATCTCAATGCTAAATATATTACTCATTGCGGATATAGTATCGAAAATAATATCGCTAGTGATATTCGTTTGTCTCGCAATGTGGTCAATAAGGAATCTAAAAGATCACGACGTTTCGTATGCTACTGCAATACTTCGTCAGGTGATAAAAACTTTTGTAAGCAAGGGTCTTTTATACTTTACGGGAGGACCGTAAAGCGGTCTAAAATTCGATCGATAATTGGAACAATAACGCCCAATGCCTATTGGTCGACGCACACGGTGATCGACCAATCACCAAGGCCGCTGGTTCGGCCGCTGGTTCGGCTGATGCACCAGGCCTATTGGCCGACGCATACGGTACTCGACCAATCAACGGGCCGCTGGCTCGGGCCGTCTGCTGAATGGAATCGACCGTTGTTGGCTGGCAGGACGGCGAGTGTCATGGCGGCGTATCGTCCGCATCCAAAATTCGGGGATATCGATCCCGTTGTCTCTGTTGAAATTATTAGGATTGAGACGGATATTGATAGCTTCTTTTACCCTCCGTGTATACCAATGCCGTTCTTGGGAAAGGCACTGAACCCCGTCCCAGTCTGGTTGATGCTGGTTGTCCCAAGCATGTTCGGCTACGGCTGAGTTGTCAGTTCGACGGAGTCTGACGTCCCTCTTATGCTCAGTGATTCTTTCTTTTATCGGACGGGCAGTTTCACCGATGTAGGATCTATCACATCCTTTACAAGGGATGTTGTACACAATGCCGTCCCGTCTATGTGGAGGAATTGGATCCTTGGGGCGTGTAAGTTGTTGACGTAGGGTGGTATCTGATCTGAAAACCGTTCGAATGCCATGGCTCTCTAGGCGGCGCTTAGCGATGAGATAGTGAAGGTTAATGAAGATATCTACCGAGATGTCTTCATGAAATGTAAAACGAGACAACAAACGAAATTTGATAAACTTACACAGCCAAAGTCGAGCAGGACGGTGCCCTCATTAGCGAATGAGGAGAAGTGGGTTATTAACCTATCCTCTAGAACGATCACTTCTTCGGAAGAAGAGATTCTTAAGAAAGGCCTCGGCTTTGCCGTCTCCCCTAGACGGATTCCAGCTACCGAAATAATTGCGAAAGTTGAGACAGCGGTCAAGTATCTTGATGCGGAGTCGGCCGACGCCGCCCGCAGAGATGTAGACAACATCCTACAAAAAGCACGCCCCCCTAAACACAACATTTCGAAAGAAATGCACACCGCTCTCAAAACTTTGAAGGCTGATGATAGTATTACTATTCTTCCAGCCGACAAAGGTCGTGCCACAATCATTCTAGACACCACAATATACCATGAGAAATTGACCGACTTATTGGAGTCTGGTCCGTATCGTGTATTAAAGAAAGATCCCACAGATCGTTTGGCTCGCAAGCTGACCAACACCTTGCTGAACCTAAAGAAAGACAATGTGATGGATGAACCGACCTATCGTAGACTGAAACCCACACAAAAGCAACCTCCTAGAATATACGGGTTACCCAAGATACACAAACCCACAGTACCATTACGACCTATAGTGTCATGCATAGGCTCCTTTGCCTATAACCTCTCAAAGTACCTAGCTGAAATTCTTTCTCCGCTCACCGGTTTGACTGAATATACGATTCCCAATTCGAGTGGTTTTGCAGAGTTCATAGCAGAGCAAACCATCGGTACTCAAGAACGCATGGTTTCGTTTGACGTAGTTTCACTCTTCACCAATGTACCGATTGAGGGCGCATGCAATGCTACATTGCAACGCTTACAATCAGACAGCAATTTGTCTACCCGGACCGCACTCTCACCGGAACAACTCACTCAACTCCTCGAGTTTGTTCTACGATCCACATATTTTCTGTATAAAGGTTCATACTATGAACAGACAGAAGGGGCAGCCATGGGCAGTCCAGTCTCGGCTGTTGTGGCCAACCTATACATGGAGAGTTTCGAAGAAGAAGCGTTGGACACATGTCCCCTCTCTTGCTTGCCTCGTGTTTGGAAGAGATACGTAGATGACACCTTCATCATAGTTCCCATCTCTGAAACAGATAAGCTACTTAAACACATGAATAGCCTTGAACCAACCATCCAGTTCACATCAGAGATAGAGTGTGAAGGGAAGATAGCATTCTTAGACACTCTAGTTCATAGACACGACAACCATAGGCTCTCCACCTCAGTCTATAGGAAGCCTACCCACACAGACCAGTACATAGCGTTTGACTCTCACCATCCCATATCGGTGAAGAGAGGTCTAGTGAAATGTCTATTTGACAGAGCTTCACGCATTGTGACAAGTCCACAACAGCCATGCACAGAACGAACCCGTGTTCGCAGTGCCCTGAGTCTCAACGGTTACCCACGCCGTTTTATACACAATACCAAGAATAGATCGTCGGAACCCAGGGATCAGAAGGTATACAAGACTTTTACAGTCTTGCCGTACATTGATGGGGTCTCCCAACAACTCAAGCGCCGCCTAGAGAGCCATGGCATTCGAACGGTTTTCAGATCAGATACCACCCTACGTCAACAACTTACACGCCCCAAGGATCCAATTCCTCCACATAGACGGGACGGCATTGTGTACAACATCCCTTGTAAAGGATGTGATAGATCCTACATCGGTGAAACTGCCCGTCCGATAAAAGAAAGAATCACTGAGCATAAGAGGGACGTCAGACTCCGTCGAACTGACAACTCAGCCGTAGCCGAACATGCTTGGGACAACCAGCATCAACCAGACTGGGACGGGGTTCAGTGCCTTTCCCAAGAACGGCATTGGTATACACGGAGGGTAAAAGAAGCTATCAATATCCGTCTCAATCCTAATAATTTCAACAGAGACAACGGGATCGATATCCCCGAATTTTGGATGCGGACGATACGCCGCCATGACACTCGCCGTCCTGCCAGCCAACAACGGTCGATTCCATTCAGCAGACGGCCCGAGCCAGCGGCCCGTTGATTGGTCGAGTACCGTATGCGTCGGCCAATAGGCCTGGTGCATCAGCCGAACCAGCGGCCGAACCAGCGGCCTTGGTGATTGGTCGATCACCGTGTGCGTCGACCAATAGGCATTGGGCGTTATTGTTCCAATTATCGATCGAATTTTAGACCGCTTTACGGTCCTCCCGTAAAGTATAAAAGACCCTTGCTTACAACAGTTTTTATCACCTGACGAAGTATTGCAGTAGCATACGAAACGTCGTGATCTTTTAGATTCCTTATTGACCACATTGCGAGACAAACGAATATCACTAGCGATATTATTTTCGATAAATATATCTCGTTGGCTTGATATGAGTAACTGTTAAATAATTTGTATGTGCATATGTCAGCTCAGTCTAAAAATAAGCTGAACACTTCCATATTGGCCTACATATTCCGGGAGAGAACAGCATTTTTAGGGCAACTATCACAAAATTCTTACATTTAGATATAATATGATGCAATTTATGAAACAAGCCACAACGGTTGCTCTAGTATTACGGATCCCACGTCATAGCTCGATCAGTAGGATATATTCAACACCCTTCTATATTCAATAAAGTTGAATGTTGAACTCACCCGACATGGCAATCCCGTGTGGTCTAGTGGTTAGGATTCGTGGTTTTCACCCACGCTGCCCGGGTTCGATTCCCGGCACGGGAGATCTTCATTATTTTTGGGTCCAACAGTACTGTTGTATCAAAGTAGGCTTATACATAATGTAATATATTAGTGTGTCAATGTGCACGTCCTGAATGAAGTAACGGCCTTTATATAAAATTATATAGACATATCTTAAATGTTTTCTATTTTTATACACATGTAGTTTGGTCTTTTGGTTCTGATGGTAGGTTAAACATCAACCGTCCTCGCTCTTTACTCGATTCTCTTTCACCATCTTCGTTTCTCTTTGCCTTTTTTCTTTCTTTTCCATCCCGTTGGGGCAAGTTCTACAGGGGCCTAGTTTTTAGTTAAATGTGTTATTTCCTTTGAAACGATTTCATTGGCTTGATATGAGTAATTGTTAACTAATTTGTAAGTGCATATTTGAGCTCATTCTAAAATTATTGAAGTAGAACACCTCCCTAGGCCTATATATTCCGGGAGAGATCAGTGTTATTATTGCACATTCTATCACAAAAATACTTAACATTTTGATGAGGATGCAATATGAAACAAGTGACAACGGTTACTCTAGTATGGATCCACGTCATAGCTCGATCAGGAGGATATATTCAACACCCTTCTTTATTCAATAAAGTTGAATGTTGGGCTACTCGGGACGCGTCTTATTTTTTCGTACCACGGCGAGGCCAGATTCCAGTATGAACTCATTTTCATACATAACAAGCTATGAGAGCTTGCAAAGAGGTCACAAACAATTCGACTTTGATTATTTATTGCTTTGCCTCACTATTTATAAAGGCAAAAGAACTAAATAAACTGAGATTTGAACCCTCACGTCAACTCCAAAGTTATATTAGTAACACGCTGTCCTTACCGATTGAGCTGACGATGAGTTGATGAGAGATTGATTTGTATAATTCAGTAGTAGTAGCTGTCTGTCGCGAAGCGACAATGACCGCCTTCATTTTCACTTTACAGCTGTTCTCCATACAGCTCGCTGGCCTGCAGCAGTTGTCCAAGTCTTGGTTTCAATTTGCCTCCGCTTAAGGTTCCTCTTGATCGTGTCCTTGTAGCGAAGCCGTGGACGACCAATCCCTCTTTCGCCAGCGGGTAGTTGCGACAATAGTACTTGCTTTGGTAACCTCTCAGAGGGCATCCTGATGACATGGCCTGTCCATCGTAGGTTCTTCCTGATGAGCAGGTCCTCCATAGAAGGAAGGTTTGCTCGCTCTAGTACCTCTTTGTTGGTCACCTTGTCCTTCCAACTGATTCTCATGATTGCTCGAAGGTGTCTCATCATGAACGCGTGAAGTTTCTTTACTTGACTTTTGTAGAGAGTCCAGCTTTCCGCACCGTATAAGAGAGTGGATAGGACGATAGCCCTGTAGATTTTGCACTTCACTCTTGTTGAGACATGATGGTTGTTCCATAGCCTGGTTCGCAGTCTTCCAAAGGCACTGCTGGCCTTTGACATTCTTTTCACCAGCTCAGAGTCGATGCGTCCGTCTTTGGATATAGTGCTGCCGAGGTAAGTGAAGTCATCTACCTGGTTTAGGGCTGTCCCATCCACTAGGATTTCCTCCTCCTCTCGGTGGTCTGTACCTGGTTGGAATAGTACTTCAGTCTTTTTGATGTTTATTTGTAGACCGAACTTCTTTGATGCTGATGAAAATACATCTATAACATGTTGCATCTGCTCTGGTGTATGAGAAACAAGAGCACTGTCATCTGCAAAGAGGAGTTCCCTCACGAGAATCTGTGTAGACTTCGTCTTAGCTTTGAAGTGTGCGACATTGAATAGGTCGGCGTCTTGACGTGATTGTATGTAAACGCCTTCCTCAAAGTCCGCAAAGGCCTCCTCCAGCATCGCCGAGAGAAAGATGGAGAACAGCGTAGGGGCCAACACACATCCTTGTTTTACACCGTTACTTACAGGGAAGCTATGGGATGTTTCGCCTGCTTCCTTGACTTTAGCCATCATACCCGTATGTAAGGACTCTACCATTCCGGTGAACTTCTCGGGACATCCATACTTTCGTAGTAGTTCCCAAAGACCTGTCCTACCAACAGTGTCAAAGGCTTTCGTGAAATCGACAAAAACCACATAGAGGGATCGGTTGTGCTCAATGCACTTCTCCTGTAGTTGTCTGAGGCAGAAGATCATATCTACTGTGCTGCGGTTGTTCCTAAATCCGCATTGCGTCTCCGGCAATATATCTGGTGCTATGTGGGCATTCAATCTGTTCAGAAGGATCCTGGCAAAAACTTTCCCTGCTATTGACAATATCGATATTCCTCTGTAGTTTCCACATTGAGTTCTATCTCCTTTTTTGAAGATGGCGACAATATTAGCATCCTTCCATTCCTGAGGTACGGAGCCTTCTGCCCATGCTTGTTGTATCAGCATTAGTAAACTGTTGGTTAGTGTGGCTCCTCCGTGCTTCCATATCTCGCTTGGTATCCCATCCACTCCGGGTGCCTTGCCATCACCCAAGGAGGCAATTGCCAGGTTTAGCTCTTTTCGTGTTGGAATATCATCGAGTGCAGTAACTACAGGTCGCTGGTTGATCCTATCACGCGCTGCAGGCTCGATATCTCCTGGCTGGTTGAGTAGTGTCTCAAAATGCTGCGACCATCGTTCAAGCACCCTTTTGTTGTCTGAAAAGGTTGTGTTACCGTCCAGGGACTTGAGATGAACTGTACTCCTAGTCTGGGGGCCCCAGACTTCTTTCAGTCCAGTGTAGAAGGACTTCATGTCATTATTGTCTGCGGAGCGCTGCAGGTCCTCTGCCTTTTTCTCCCACCAGGTGGTTTTCATTTTCCGTGTGTACCTCTGCAAGTGTCTGCAGGCTTCCTTGTACGCGGTGGTGGTATAATTTGTATAATTACTATCACCCTATTAACCGCCCTACCGGATTCCACGTGCGCATGCGCTGGTTTCCTTTGCGAGTGCGCATGCGCAGGTTTACCTCGCGAGCTCAATCTGGCCTCGCCGTGGTACGAAAAAATAAGACGCACTCGGGACATGGCAATCCCGTGTGGTCTAGTGCCGGTTAGGATTCGTGGTTTTCACCCACGCGGCCCGGGTTCGATTCCCGGCACGGGAGACATTCATTATTTTGGGCTCCAACAGTATCAAACATGCTTCTTTATAAATAATGTAATATAATATGTAATATATTATTGTGCACGTCCTGTATAACAAGTCTTCATTATAATTATATAGACATACCTCCATGTTTTTCTATTTTAATACATAATTTTGGTACTTTGGTTTTGGTGGTATGTTAAAAATCAACCGTACTTGATCTTTGCTCGATTCTCTTTCACCATTTTTGTTTCTCTTTTCCTTTTTCTTCCTTTCTTTTCCATCCTATTGGAGCACGTTCCTCCGTGACCTAGTTTTAATTAAAGATAAAGACCAGTTATGGTCATGCGATTGCATTGTGAAAGAAACGATGTGGAATCGATCAGAAAAGGTTGATCATCTAGCATATAAGTATTGGGGTGTACTGCAAGGTTCTGGAATCATCAAAATGATAAGAAATTTGGCGGCCCAGTCTTCGTAAAGTTACAAGCACTGTACACAGAAAGATGTATATGGGACCGTATACGCACACGTGCGCGACACGTGCGTTTATCTCTCACACACCAATAGATAAACTAATTTACCAAACATATCAATTAGTAGGCGTTTTCCCGGTCAAATTGTTATAATCATGATTAGTCAAAACATACTCTGTGACATGATTGGTAATAATTGCTTCCATTTAATTTTTTGAAATTGGGGCGTTTCCAATACTGGTCTTTACCTTTAAAGGTTGAACATTTTGTTTCCATTCATAAGGGGCTACTTTATACATTTTGTTTACTTTATCAATTTCCACTCTGCTCAAACCTAACATTATAAAATGAGCTTCAGGTTTCAATTCTCCATTTTCATCACAAATGTGATGAAGTCGATATTTTTTTTTTTTTAAACAAAGTTTTCTCAAATAAGGTTTGACCTTCTAGTTGAATACAATTATTATTATACAATATTCCCTCTGTATCTCTCTTCTGTTTTAACATATTCTTTCATATCTATCCATGATTTCAGAAAATTCTGATAAAAAGAATGATGATGATGCTAATAAGTATCGACTTGCATGGCATTACAAATATTGGCCAATTTTTATGACATCAAAATCACATATTCCAATCGAATATATGAATATATTTGTTTACTTGTATAATATAATCACAATGTATATCTATTTTGAAAGACACAACTTTGGTAATAGGCAATTCGCAATGATTACATCATCAAGTATAAACTTCTATATAACCATACAAATAGAAAACAGACAATAGCTACGTATAGTAAAGGCATACTGTCGGTCCTTTATATGAAATTATACAACTATTACAGTCAAACCTTCTTTTTGTTACATCAAGTATACTTTCTTATGAAGCTTTGCCTGAAAACATTGCTCCTTTTACATTGAAACATAATACATAAGGAATAATGTTGCCAAAAGCCAAAATGACTTTAAAGAAAATATTTTTTTACACAAAGGTGTTATTTGAAAGTCCAATAATGATATAACAGTCTAGTTGACGTAAATAGCTAGCTCCTTGGTCTTCTTCATGAGGCAGCATCCTAGTACGATACACAAGATCTGAAATAAACATGAGAATACAAGGTCAAAGATATCAGTAAAGGTTTGCATGCATGGGTATAAAACCGATTCTGATCTAAAATATTTAGACCTGCAACTAACTTCCCAGTTGTTAAACCCGATTTGAATACGGGCCATGGATTCAGATATACAATCCGGATTCCTAAAGAAGTATCGTCGATATAGAACCTCGTTCAAAATAGATTTATGGATGCAGAGACAACACCAGAGGAATAAACCGCCCTCTGCCCCCTGTATCACACCCTGACCTTTTTTTTCTCTTGTATTGGCAAAACATTATTATTGTCGCCTCCCAGTCACTGGCCCCTTCTTGATTTCAATGCTTAATATAACACAATAACACAATATAGTATTTTTGTAATACGCTCAAATTGTTGTAGGCATGTTTCTCCTATAATGCCCAACTTATATTTTTGCTGCTGCTACGTCGGGAAAGCCCTGATTAGATTTTTTTTAGAGCAGTTTTTTAAATAGAAAGCGAGCATAAACATGAGATGCACTCACATCAAGAACGGCCACACCAATGGCAACTCCTGCGATGAGTACAGTTTGATGAATCAGTATGCCTTTGACTGTGGCGTGGCAAGGCTGAAATAAAATTAAAAACAAAAAAACAAATCAGGGATCGATTAAGTTCGTTACGCATGCGTATATAATTATATACCTCCCTAATAAGTCACATTTTTATCTTAAAGATGAAGTTGAGTTCTGGACATGCGATTGCATTGTGAAAGAAACGGAGTGGAATCGATCAGAAAAGTTGATCATATAGCATGTAAGTAATGGTGTGTAATGAAGGTTCTGGAGTCATCAAAAATCAAAATCATAATAAATTTGACCGAGTCTTGGTAAAGTAACAAGCACTGTACACAGAAAGCTATATATGGGACAACACACATGGTGTCGGGGCTAGTACTACCTTGATTTCCTAGTCTTTCTATGCTCATTACTCAGCCAGTATACATTTTCTTCCAAAATTGTTTGGCACATGGTAACGAAGGCACCCAGCCCCCCCCCCTAAATTGAAAGATGAAGATAGTATGAACAAATGAAAAGGCGAGAATAGAGAAAGTGAAATGGACAAGGACGAGAACAACAAACGCTTCATTTTCCGAGGAAGACAGCCCCCCCCCCCCCCCACCCCCATCCCGGTCATCGTTCCAATGCCCCCATCACACGGTGGACGCACGCTACGCCTCTGTATACTTGACTCCGTATATAAGCTCAATTCTTACGTCTGTATATATATCCAATGTAGCTGAGCCAATGACATGACATCCTGGAGTATCAGGTGTTTTACAGCATGAATAAGGTACAAGGTTGGGTTGATCAGGTATCCAGCCCATCCAATCGGTGTAGTTATGAACCCCGCAACACTTCAGCTTTATCACACATAAGATAATAATACGGAGTTAGGATTAAACATACGTAAATCATCTTATAAAATCTCATAGTCTATATTCAACTTAGAGTTGTAGTAAAACAGTTACACCGTTACAGTAAATCGTCCTTGTTTTCACGAAGTGACGGTAGTGAGGAAAATCGTAACGCAAAGTGAATGCAATTTTTTTTCACTACCGTCACTTCGTGAAAACAGCGACGAAATGTTTAACCAAATAGATTTGTTTACAGCCTTATATGTCATTTTTTAATTTCTCTTTGTTGGTTTTCATTTTTCAAAATGATATGGGCAGATCCAGGATTCCGTTTCCGTCAAACCGGTACAATGCCACCCCCCCCCCCCCGTATCTATCAAGCTCAATAATGTGTGTGTATTCATATAGTTTACAAAAAAAAGTGTGGTACTCGACACGGCAAGCGCCTGTTTACTTTGTGGAATGAAAATAGAAATGAAAGTATCAAAACTAAAGTAATTCAAAGTATCTGGAAGGAACGTGCTGGGACGATCCAGTGATGAGGGTGAAAAAATGGTCATCGTCTCAAATGAATTAACCCGTTTACTTCGTAGAGTCATCACAGGAACGGAGGACGCTGTAAGCCAAGGTGATGGGTGCGTGGCTATGGACCAGTGAAAAAGTTGATTTTGCTTCGATTTTTTTTTTTATTCGGAAACAGGTTTTTACTTACGTTCCACTGTAGGTTATCGAAGATTCGTTGAGCTGAAGTAGTTGAGTTATATTTTATCTGAAGCTCAGACATATTCTCACCGACCAGCTTATCAATGTCATCACGTAGAACATAACCAATGATACCGGCAGCAAGCTCCAAGATCAGAAGAAGGATCATGATGAAAACATACTATAAAGATGTTCAATGAAAACACATGTTTACTTTTTAAAACGGCCCCATGATTAGAAGTACCATGAATGATTCATTTATTTGTTATTTTCGTTTTCTCTAAACAGGGTAGCCCTTTCAATAACCAATATTGCTCTTAGGAATCTTTTGAAACGGCCGAATCTTAAGTTGTTGTTTTTTAAAGTGGGGAGTGAGCAGCATAATCTTAGTGTATGAATAGAAACTTTTCTCGTAATGATATTTTCTTTCAGATACAAAGGCATGAGATCATTTGGATTTTATACATTTACATTTAGGTACTTAATTCTTTGACGAACTGATTGCCAAGAAAGTTCGGGTAACATAGTGAGGTGTATAGGTTTTGTAATTATTGAACTCTTGTAATATTGCATATTGCACTCTGCCCCCTATCATATTATAATACAGTCATCAATGTGCTGTAAAAAGAGATTATTAAAATTAATAAAACTCGTTAGGGCAAGAGATACCGAATGCGTCTGATAACATCAATCGTTCTTGACAACTTATTACATCATGCATTAATATGACAATTCCAACATAGGCAAGAGTCTATATAACATCAATCCGAGGTACTTACATTCATTAACTTGTTTGAGTTTGTTACACTTCAAATACATTTGTAGTTCTTTATTCTTCACCTTTGGACGAGTCCCAATCAACATGCATGCATTTTGATTTCTTTATGTACTAGGCCTATAACACTCTAAAAACTGAAATGTTAAATGTCAATTTAAAAGGGCCGAGGAGTGAACACTCTTTCAAAATGTCAGATTGTTTCTTTTAACTCGCTAGATTCAACCTTTATAGTGTTGGATCCAGCATGTAACCCTATAGGGTTAATCGACTTTACCAATCATTAATTGTACGATTTTATTCATTCCCAACTGATTTTTGTTTTGTGTTACATTGATCACAGCTTGAAAAATTCATAACTTTCTTATTCCTAATCGGAAATTGCTCAAACGTTCACTGGCCTGTTCCTCTCAATGTTCTGATACAATTGGAACCAACTTAATCAAGGCAGATTCTCCTTCAAATTTTAGAGAGTACAGAGGACCGAGAAAGCAATTAAGAGAACCTTACCGTTCTCAGCATATCGTATCTCTCTCTGAAAGCCCCACAGCATCCTACGTATGAGACTACCATGATGATGAAACCGACTGTGATGAGAAGTGCAGGTATAGCTTTCCCTGAATTATTAGTGAAGTCAACATACTCTTGGTAAACGGTGAGGGTTAGGAAGCCTGCAGTGATTATACTGTAACGGAGTTGTTTCAACGTAGCGGGCGCATGTGAATTAGTGCATGCGGGTGGGGAGTTAGGGATTAGGCATGAGCAAGAGAGGACGTGTTCGGGCAGGTAGCTAGGGAGGGCAGGATAAGATAGGTGAAACAGGGTGAATCGGAGTACTGCTACTAGCTGTTGAAGGGAAGTTACATTGTAAAGTTGGATTTCTTCGTGAATAAAGGCAAGTACCTTTTGATGTAAAACGACACTGTGTTTCCGTGTATTATAGAAAAGTAGCGTGATCTGAGTGCGATCGATGATGTTGGAGTGATAGCTTCACTGTTTATGAAAGAACCGTGCGGGTGATTGGAGTCTCGTGAGATTTATTGACCGCTCGGTAAATGGTGCAGGGACCCCGGACAAAACCCGTTACATTGGTGGCCGCGGCGGGATAAACATGCTGAAGCAGGAATTAAGCAACATCAAGTGATTATATCGTGAATGCTAGTTCACCTACGCCTACACCTACTATTCACCTACGCCTTCACCTACTATAGTTCACCTACGCCTACACCTACTATAGTTCACCTACACCTACTATAGTTCACCTACGCCTTCACCTACTAGTTCACCTACGCCTACACCTACTATAGTTCACCTACACCTACTATAGTTCACCTACGCCTTCACCTACTAGTTCACCTACGCCTACACCTACTATAGTTCACCTGAACCTACTAGTTCACCTATACCTACACCTACTATAGTTCACCTACGCCTACACTTACTATAGTTTACCTGAACCTACTAGTTCACCTACATATATAAGTGCCTATTCTCCACATCCTTTCACCTACATATAGCGCCTATAATGCTCCTCGTGTTATCACCTAAATAGCGCCTACACACAGCACACTTGCCCAGCTACACAGCACACAGTTAGAAGTTGTTGGATCACCGTGTGCCAGTATGGCAACTAGCCTGCATTCGGAGGAGGAGCTAGAAAACCTGGTGGCTGAACTGCAAGAGAGTAACGAGTACCTCGAACACTCCAAAGGACAGAACAGGCTGTTGATGGAGCAAAATCGCCTCCTTCAGTTGAAACTGGATTCAGCTACTGCAGCACACGGACGGAGGGATGAAGAAGTGCAGCTTCGTGACTGGGGAAATCCCAACAAGTTCGAAGTACCATCTCCAATGGGTTTTGAACTGCCTGCCACAACAGCTGAGAAGACGGGAGAAATGGATAAGGCTGAGTTTCCCAGCAGGCTGTACGGAGAGGTACAACCACAAGGCACATTAACATCAAGGCAACACTTGCACAGTGAAACAAGTGAGTACAACCTCAGAGGATCGACTACAAGGGCCGACCAAGAGGAAAAAGCGTGGGATAGGGAGCATGCGAGAGAAGGAGGCATGTCACAAGAACCAAGGATGACAAGACAGGAATTGAGTCCTGGGTTTTCTGATGAAGAAAAAACAGGAATGTCGCGCATTTCCCGACCCAGCATTGTGCCAGACAAGTTCGATGGGAAGAATCCATGGATCGACTACATCCAGCATTTTAGGGCATGCAAGTTGGCGAATGGTTGGAACGATGAGGAGGCCAAGATCTTCCTTGCCGCTAGCCTTAGGGGAGCAGCGATCAAAGTCATGGGGAGCCAGAGGCAACTCTCGAGGATAACGTACCAGGAACTCGTTCATTTGCTCGAGAAAAGGTTCGGCCCAGGGCAGATGGCTGAAAACTACCTCCTTGAATTACGTTCAAGGCGGCAAGGACCTCAGGAGACTCTTCAGGAGTTGGGTCAGGCTGTTCGAGAATTGTCTGAATTAGCATACCCAGAACTACCAGAAGAGGCGCGCGATCGTTTGGCGCGTACACACTTTGCAGAAGCAATAGAGGAGCAGGAAATCCGTGAGGGCATCTTCAGATCACAGCCAACCACAATGGATGAGGCAATACAAGCTGCTATGACCACGGACAACTTTTTCCGCCTTGAAGACCAACGAAGTGGGAGAAGCAGGATCCACCGCAAACTAGCCAGATCAACGGAGGAACAGCCATCACCTCTCACAGAAATATGGAAAGAGTTAAAAGAGATGAAGCTCAAACTTGAAGAACGAGACAACAAGGTAGAAACGTGGAAGAACCAAACACGTGGAGAAGTCCGGAACTGCTACAATTGCGGCGAAAAGGGGCATTTGGCTCGGAATTGTCCTCAGAAGAAAGGACAAGATCCGTCGGGAAACGAGCACGAGCCGACTCTGCAGCCCGAGGGAAGGCCACAAGAAAACAAGGGCAAAACCGGAAAGGACGAACAGTAGAGAACAACCAAAGGGGCAGAACTGATCAAGAAAGACATAATGTGTCTAGGGCATGTGTCCAGAGTGGACTCTACGTTGAAGTTGAGATTAGGGGAATCAAGACCATGCTTTTGGTAGACACGGGAGCAACAGATACAATTCTTTCTAACACAGTATACTACCGAATTCCCAACGAGAAAAAGCCAGAATTGACAAGGTATGGAGCAAACGTTTCTAATGCTGATGGAAGCAGAATGGAGACAATGGGCAGCTCCTGTCTAGAATTAAAGGTTGGCAGGACGGTTTGTTCAATTCGTGTCATATTTGGCAATACTGGCTCAGCAGAAGGGATCCTTGGAATGGATTTTCTGATAGCAACACATGCGAAGATCGACTTACAACAACTGCAACTGGACTTGAATGGAGACAAAATCAAATGCAGTGATAAGCTGGGGCATGGATTATGCTTCAGGGTGGTGGTAGAGGAGACTACCAAGATTCCACCGGGTCATGAAGCATTGGTCCCAGGATTGATTAAGGGGAATCCTGGTGAAGCCGGTCTCGGGATCCTAGAACCTACAGAGGAAAACGAAGTAGGAAGAAAAGGGGTGATGGTTGCAAGAATCTTGGCAGAATCTACAGACAACACAGTACCTATTCGAGTGTACAACCCCGGAGACAGGGAATGCACTATCAAGCGAGGTACAATGGCAGGTTACTTTACCCCGGTGAAAGAGACTGATGTTGTAGACATGACGATGCACACATCCAACGATGAAGATACAGGTGACGTCCCTCCACATTTGGTTGATTTGTTGAAGCGGAGCAAGACAGAGGTACCCAACAGCTTTCACGACAACATTGCCGAACTTCTACGCAAGAACCAAGACGTATTTGCGAAATCTGACACAGATATTGGACGGACCAACCTTGTTCGCCATGGCAACAACACAGGGAATGCGTCGACGATAAAGGAGAGGCCACGAAGATTCCCACCAAAGGAACAGCAAGAGATTGACTCCCAGATACAGGACATGCTTCAATCTGGAAGCATAGTGCCAACAGAAAGCCCGTGGGCTTCAAACGTTGTGTTGGTCCGCAAAAAGGACGGATCGAAGAGATTTTGCATAGACTATAGGCGACTCAACAACGTGACAGTGAAAGATGCATTTCCGATACCCCGCATTGATGAGACACTGGACACTCTGGGTGGATCAGAATGGTTCTCAACTCTAGATCTAGCGTCAGGATATTGGCAGGTCGAGCTGGATGAGGATGCCCAGAAGAAGTCGGCATTTGTGGTCCGTGGTGGCCTCTACTCCTGGCGGGTCATGCCTTTTGGGCTCTGTAACGCGCCGTCGACGTTTGAACGTCTTATGGAGCGTGTCCTTGCAGGGTTACACTGGAAGGTTCTACTCGTGTACCTCGATGATGTGATTGTTTTTGCGAAGACTGTAGATGAAGAGTTGACAAGACTAGAGACAGTTTTCCAGCGCCTCCGGGATGCCGGGTTGAAGCTGAAACCCAGAAAGTGCCATCTCTTCAAAAGGAGTGTCTTGTACCTTGGCCACGTAGTGTCACCTGATGGCATCTCTACCGATCCTGAAAAGATCAAAGTAGTGGAGGATTGGCCAGTTCCAACTTCTGTTAAAGAAGTCCAAAGCTTCCTCGGATTGGCGTCATACTACCGACGTTTCATTGGTGGTTTTGCAAACATTGCACGTCCTCTTCACCAGCTCACCGAAAAAGGCAGGGAATTCATCTGGACTAACGAGTGTGACTGCGCTTTCTCTGAGTTGAAGGAACATCTCCTGACGGCACCAGTCCTCGCATACCCTGACCCTGAAAAGTCATACATACTGGACACTGATGCAAGCAACGTGGGCATAGGTGCGGTACTCTCTCAAGAAGTAGGAGGAAAGGAGCGAGTCATCGCATATGCAAGCAGAGCTCTATCCAAACCCGAAAGGAACTACTGTGTGACAAGACGCGAACTTCTAGCCGTCGTTGTCTATCTCAAGCATTTCAGACAGTACTTATACGGAAGTAAAATTACTGTCAGAACCGACCACGGCGCCTTGAGATGGCTGCTGAATTTCCGTGACCCACAGGCGCAGATGGCACGATGGCTACAGGTCATAGCAGAATATGACATAGAGATAGTACACAGGGCTGGTCGTTCTCATTCAAACGCTGACAGCCTGTCGAGAAGGCCATGTGTTGTTTGCAAGCAGTGTGGAGGAGGTGAGCCACCTCTGGAAGAGCAACAGAAAATCCCAGAAGTTCACATAGACAATGGAGTGAAAGTGAACGCCGTGACCCTTGAGCCATCAATCACCTCTGCAGACATGAGAGACAGACAACTAGATGACAGTTCCATGAGTTGGGTCATAGAGATGAAGGAGAAAGGAGAAGACCGGGCCAACTGGAGTACAATGTCTTCCTTTTCAGCTGCGAAGAAGGCATATTGGCGATGCTGGGACCAACTCGAGATCAGAAACGGCGTCCTTTGTAGAAGATGGGAGTCAAACAGAGGCGATCAGATTGAGTGGCATGTTGTGTTGCCTGAGGCCCTCAGGAAGATGATGGTCCAAGAAATACACAGCGGGCCTTCAGGCGGACATCTCGGAATGCGTAGGACAACGGCAAAGGTTCGCCAGCGATTCTACTGGCCTGGCCTGGATACAGATGTTAGGTCCACAGTACGTCAATGCAACGTATGTGCTTCTAAAAAATCACCCAACAAGACCAGGAGGGCCCCCTTGCAGCAACACCAAGTCGGCATGCCGATGGAAAGAGTCGCTTTGGACATCATGGGCCCCCTTCCCGAGTCGGAGCGAGGGAACCGATACATAATGGTTGTGGGAGATTATTTCACCCGATGGATGGAAGCCTATGCAATACCTGACCAGAAAGCAACAACTGTGGCGACTGAGTTCGTGAACCAGTTTGTATGTCGTTTTGGAGTCCCATCAGTCTTGCATTCGGACCAAGGCCGAAATTTTGAATCAGCGGTCTTCAGAGAGATGTGTAGTGTCTTGGGCATAGAGAAGACACGGACAACGCCGTACAACCCGAAATCCGATGGACTAATTGAGCGATTCAATCGTACGTTGATCACCATTGTGTCCATGGCCATCGAACCTACCAGACGGCAAAGAGATTGGGATGAGAAGTTACCCCTCGCTCTCTTCGCCTACCGTTCATCCCCTCAGGAGTCGACCGGCGAGACACCGAACATGTTGATGTTAGGGCGAGAAGTACATCTGCCAATAGACCTTTCCGCTGACTTGTGCAAGGATGATCGGGAGCTGGATCGCGGTCTGGATGCAGATTATGCGGAAAACCTAAGGAAAAAGATGAGGCTGGCGCACGAACGAGCAAGGGAGAACACATCAGAAAGTTCAAGGAGGCAGAAGAAGGTCTACGACAGGAAGGCACATGCACATGAATTAACGGTCGGGCAATTTGTGTGGTGCTACAACTCAGCTAGGACAAAGGGGTTGTCTCCCAAATTGCAGCGTCGTTGGAAAGGGCCGTTCCTCATCATTCATCGATTGTCTGATGTAGTCTACAGGATACAGGCAAAGGACCGAGGAAAGAAGATGGTAGTTCATGCTGACAGGTTAAAGCCTTATTTAGGTGAACCTCTTGCCTCGTGGATTGAGGAACCTACAAGTCAGCAAGTAGACCACGCTGAAGAGGAGAGTGGAATATCACAAACAGAAGACCTTGTAGAAGATGGTGTTGGAGTCCAGGCAGAAACAGAAACTGAGCAGATACAAGACATAGCCGAAGGGGAGTTGTTGCAAAGTGAAGCGGACAGTACTGTACAGCCAGGCCCAGTTCCTAGACGAAATCCACCACGGACAAGGAATGCGCCAGGGCGACTTCTATATGAGATTTGACTTTAGCGTGATTGCATTGACATGATTATGTGACTATTTTGCTGGATTGACGGATGAAGCTTCGAATTTGTACTGAAATCATAGATTAGTAATCACTTCAATTCTTTCTTTGTTACATGCACAGATCGTGTTCGTGCTGAGGGATCAACATGGGAGGGGACTCCGAGAGGACACTCAAGTGCTTCACATGCCAAAAGTACTTTGCACACAAGAGGAGCTTGGATCGTCACATTGACGTCGAGCACAAGGATGAAAAACGCTTTGTATGTCAACATTGCAGCAGAGCATACAACAGGAAAGATAACTTAACGGCACATTGCAGAGACAGACATCCTGAGAAAGCCCAAGACCGGGAGCGAAGCCAGTCGCGGGGAAGGTACCTTGAAAGGCAGAGCAAGTCTGATCATCGCCGTCGCAGTAGGAGCCGTCGAGGTCGCCTTTGCCGAACCGGAGGGAGGAGAAGAAGAGAAAGGACAGGAAGAAACAAGTTGTTCAGGAAAAGCTTGAACGCGATGAGTTGCCCCAAGACCCGCTCCAGGTTGTCGTCTCTCCTCGCACCAGGGAAGAAGTAGAGGGGAGGAAAGGCAGTCGCTCGAGAAGACTGTCTGGTAAGCCACTCGCTATGATGAGACAGCAGCAACTCACCAGTTCTGAATCAGAGGAATCTGCAGTCGCTGATGTGGCGTCGCCGGAAGATGATTGTGGAGGCACAGCTGTTGATGTCAGGAGTGTCCAAATAGGTCGTCCGATTCCGCCCCTTGACGTGAAGAGGCTTTTGCGCAACCAGAGGGTGGAAGTTGGTGAATTTTCCTCCCAGACCTCGTATAATGGGGCAGAGAAAGTTTTCCAAGAGACGAGGGAGAGGAAGTACGGCGCCATCTTCTTGCGGAATAGTGCCGACGTGAGTCAGAAGGAAGAAGGCGGGGGGACGACGAAGGTCCGTAGTGTCCAAGCTGGTGTCGTAGGTGTGCATATGTCAGAGGAGCAGTTCTCGCGAGCTATCATAGGGAGGATTCAGAGCGTGACGCAGACTACCACTAGGCAAATATTTCAAGGGGGGATCCTCGTTAGTAAAGAGGAAACAAGGAAGGAGTTTCATGTCGACATCATTGCAGGATTTGATGATTCTACCCAATCCGTTCAGTGAGATGTTAGACACTATGCACAAGTTTATATGATGATCGCAGATAATAACCAAAGGACTTACTACGTGTAATAAAAAAGAAACGGACTCTGTATATTTTTCATGTTTTTCATAAGTTATTAATTGTTCAAGTTTTGAGATGTTTTGTGACTTGCAGTTTTATAGTTAATGTTACGCACGGGATTAGTTGTTTTTAAGTTTATAAAACGAGGACGTTTTAAATTAAGGAGGGGGCAGTGTAACGGAGTTGTTTCAACGTAGCGGGCGCATGTGAATTAGTGCATGCGGGTGGGGAGTTAGGGATTAGGCATGAGCAAGAGAGGACGTGTTCGGGCAGGTAGCTAGGGAGGGCAGGATAAGATAGGTGAAACAGGGTGAATCGGAGTACTGCTACTAGCTGTTGAAGGGAAGTTACATTGTAAAGTTGGATTTCTTCGTGAATAAAGGCAAGTACCTTTTGATGTAAAACGACACTGTGTTTCCGTGTATTATAGAAAAGTAGCGTGATCTGAGTGCGATCGATGATGTTGGAGTGATAGCTTCACTGTTTATGAAAGAACCGTGCGGGTGATTGGAGTCTCGTGAGATTTATTGACCGCTCGGTAAATGGTGCAGGGACCCCGGACAAAACCCGTTACAATACCAATACCCACGATCTGCAATCAAAGAGACCAAGGTCAACTGTATAATACAACTGATTCTGTAAATGATTATCCAGTTACGTCATATATTTCGAAAATAATTCATTGGGCTTTAAAGCCCAGGGGAGAGCATTTATTTTTCTATAATCATCTTCCCTTATTATTATCTATAAATCTATTCTTTGTTTTGTCGGTACCTCGGACCTTTTGAAACGTTCTTCTTCTATTAACATACAGTCTGACATAATCTTTGGTTTGTCGGTCTTTGGAGCTGTCGGTAAACTTCGATGATCGCGTTTGATTGTCAACTTGAAGTAATGAGCTGAGCTGATTGCAACGCGTTGAATTAAATTTTGGAATGTTGTCATAAAACTGTTGTACTGTATTCTGATCAGAACCAGTAAGGCATTGATTCTATGTAAATTGATACGACATATTATTAATGCCCTTTTTGTTCTCAAGAGATGATAGATTAAAACATAAAATGGGTTCCAGAATGTAGCCAATGAGAAGCGTCGAAATGCGTGGATCACGTGTGCGTCCATTTTTTTTTAACCATAATGCACGGGGGGTGCATTTTGGTGATAACAACCGTCATTTCCCCGACTTTATGCTCATATTGTAGATCCATCTTATAACATAAATAATACATGTTTGCGAATGCATTAGTGAATATGAACTACACGCAGGGTCACATTGATGAACGGCTTGTCGAGTTCATTGTCTGCCACATTGTGACTAAGGGTGCGGTTAAGCTTAAATTTTGAAGGCAGAATGAGCGATTTGTAACGCTCATCGTAAACGCTCATCGTAATCGCAGCTCCACGGTGTACTGTTTATGCTCACTTCTATGGCTCCTCCGGGCAATTCTTCCTGGGTGGCCTTAATTGGCCTTGCAGCTGGATTCGCAACCTTGAAATGCGCATGCTATGTAGACCATGGTCCATGCGTAGACCCACTAGAGGTCAGTGTGTTGACCCCATTTAAACGCGTTTACAAATTGTAAACGCATCTTTTTGTGAGTTTACGATCGGCGATCGTGATCGCCGTTTTTCGGTGATTCTACAAAAGTGAGAAAGGACGCAACCGTGTTTTAAACTAAACGCGTAACAGATGCCTGATTCTGGCCAGAAAAAGTTAAGCATAAACACGCCCTTATTGTAACCACCATTACATGTGACCTCGGCTTCCTGACTCGTTTCAATTTCTTTGTCTAAAATTACTTACGACAAATACAAAAGTGAAGATAAACATGCAGTACTTGATCCATTTCATTCCTTTCATTCCTACTAACGCCATTTTGAATGATCTTGTCGATAGAGACTCCCTCACAAACACTGCCAAAAGATATGTATAGACACCGATGTAGTTCTGTATAGAGAAAGAATTCACTGCTATACTCCTATGTACTGTGTAATGCAATTCTGAATTACCCTTTGTATGCAATTTATGAGCTATATGCCTTTGAACTTAATCATATACTCTCGTTAGCTGCCGAGTGCTCGAGATGTGCAAATAAAGAACACTTAGGCCTAAAATAAAAACTTGTTGTATTGCCCTTTGGGTGCCAAAACATGGATCGGTGGTCGGAAAAGTTTTTATTTTTTTAAACTTTTTTTTGTCGCCCTCTTTGGGCCGATATTTTTCAGATTTTAATGCTTTGATACATGTGTTTCAGTGTAATCATTCCATTCATATCTTTTTCACTTATTATCCATGGTTTTGCACGAGTGAGAATTTTGGAATAATTTGATTTTATGCATTTATATCCCATGGATCCACATCATAGCTCGATCAGTAGGAAAATATTCAATACCCTTCTTCATTCAATAGAGTTGGATGTTGAACTTATCACGACATGGCAATCCCGTGTGGTCTAGTGGTTAGGATTCGTGGTTTTCACCCAGGGTTCGATTCCCGGCACGGGAAATCTTCATTTTTGGGGGGTTCCATCGTATCAATGCAGGCTCAATAATGTAATATTATTGTACCTACATAATATGTGCCCGTCCTGAATAAAGTAACGGTCTTCATATAAATTATTTAGACGTAAATTATCCAAACGGAACCTCCATGTTTTTCTAATATGATGCACAGTCATGTAGTTCGGTCCATTGCTTTTGGTGGTAGGTTGAAAATCAACCGTCCTTAATTGCTCTCTACTCAGTTCTCTTTCATTATTTTTTTCTCTCTCTGCCTTTGATTTGATTTGATTTAATTATTTATTTATTTATTTTCCATCCCATTGGGGCATGTTCCCCAGTGACCCATGTAGCTATACCCCACTCGGTCCAGCTGTATCGATGGGGTTAGTAAGTTAAGTTGCCTTTGGACAGATCACTGTCGATGGTAGCCAATCCAGCAAGAAAAATAAAAAGCAATGGTAATTCGCAGGGATGTTATAATTAAAAAAATGATAAATATAATCATTATTAGTGTTCTCGTGCAGAATAGTGTATATATACTTGGTATTAGTTTTTAGTTAAATACATTATTTGGATCCCCCGTCAGAGCTCGATCAGTAGGATATATTCAACACCCTTCTGTATTCAATAAAGTTGGACGTTGAACTCATCACGATAGGCAATCCCGTGTGGTCTAGTGGTTAGGATTCGTGGTTTTCACCCACGCGGCCCGGGTTCGATTCCCGGCACGGGAGACCTTCATTATTTTGTGTCCCACAGTATCAAAGCAGGCTTATAATAAATAATGTAATATAATATTGTGCCTATATAATTATGGGCACGTCCTGAAAAAAGAAAGGTCTTCATAAGTTATGTAGACATACCTCCATGTAGTTTGGTCCTTTGGTTTTTGTGGTTGCTATGGTTAAAAATCAACCGTCCTTGCTCTTTACTCCAGTCTCTTTCACCATGCTTGTTTCTCTTTGCCTTTATTTCTTTCTTTTTCAACCCATTGGGGCAATTGAAACAAGCCACAACGGCTGCTCTAGTATGGATGCACGTCATAACTCGATCAGGAGGATATATTATTATTCAACACCCTTCTTTATTCAATAAATTTGGATGTTGAACTGATCATGACAGGCAATCCCGTGTGGTCTAGTGGTTAGGATTCGTGGTTTTCACCCACGCGGCCCGGGTTCGATTCCCGGCACGGGAGATCTTCATTGTTTTGGGGTTCAACAGTATATCAAACAGGCTTATAAATAATATATTATAGTATTGTGCCTATTTTCACGTCGTGAATAAAGAAAAGATGTTCACATATATTATTATAGACATACCTCCATGTTTGTCTATTTTAATATTTGGTCCTTTGGTTTTGGTGGTATGTTAAAAAATCAACCGTCCTTGCTCTTTGCTCGATTCTCTTTCACTATTTGTGTTTCTCTTTGCCTCCCCCCCCCCTTTCTTTTCCATCCCATTGTGGCGCGTTCCCCAGTGACCCACGTAGTTACCCCACTTGGCCCAGCTGCATGGTCAGTCAGTTAAGTTTCCTGTGGACAGGTCACTATAATGATGGTAATCGTAATTTAGAGTTAGAGGCTTCTAATCCATGCAAGAAAAAATACAAAGCAATGATACTTTGCAGGGATTTCTAATTAAAAATAAATATTAAAACAAAAAATTAGAATTAGTGTTCTCGGGCAGAAAAGTCATGTTAGTAGTATTTAGTTAAATATATTACTTTCCTTTGCATTAAGTACTATCAAATCGACAAACGATCTCGTTGGCTTGATATGAGTAACGGTTAAATAATTTGTATGTGCATATTTCAGCTCAGTCTAAAAATAAGCTGAACACTTCCATAGGCCTACATATTCCGGGAGAGAACAGCATTTTTGGGGCAACTATCACAAAATTCTTACATTTTGATATAATATGATGCAATATTTATGAAACAAGCCACAACGATTGCTCTAGTATTACGGATCCCACGTAATAGCTCGATCAGTAGGATATATTCAACACCCTTCTATATTCAATAAAGTTGAATGTTGAACTCACCCGACATGGCAATCCCGTGTGGTCTAGTGGTTAGGATTCGTGGTTTTCACCCACGCGGCCCGGGTTCGATTCCCGGCACGGGAGATCTTCATTATTTTGGGGTCCCACAGTATCAAAGCAGGCTTATAAATAATGTAATATATTAGTGTGCTTATGTGCACGTCCTAAATGAAGTAACGGCCTTCATATAAATTATATAGACATACCTCAATGTTTTCTATTTTAATACACATGCAGTTTGGTCCTTTGGTTTCTGTGGTATGTTCAAAATCAACCGTCCTTGCTCTTTACTCTATTCTCTTTCACCATTTTTGTTTCCTTTGTCTTTTTTCCCTTTCTTTTCCATCCCATTTGGGGCACGTTCCTCTAGCTACCCCACTCCAGCAAAGCATAGAGAGTCAAAGCTAATGCGTATTGACCTTTAGCACTGCATGCTTGCTGTGAGGCAGGTATTATTATACCCATACACAAATATACACACCACACAATATCGCATAGACTGTACACAATCATGTCGATGCAGCTGTAAGCAAAGTTTGACACTAGACTTACAATTTGAATTTTTAAATTATTCTTTTTAACATCAGTAAGTTAAAAAAAATGTATTTTACTGCTATTTAGGTGTCATCAATAATTGTCACTAAAGTACCGATTTTGCCCGGGTTCGATTCCCGGCACGGGAGACTTTCATTATTTTTAGGTCAATATTTAACAGTGTCTTGTAAGTGTCAACTCCCACATTTTCAAAGCAGGCTTATAAATAATGTAATAATTATTGTGCATAATTATGTGCACGTCCTGAATAAAGTAAAGGCCTTCATATAAATTATATAGACATACCTCCATGTTTTTCTAATTTGATACACAATATAGTTTGATGGTCCTTTGGTTTTGGTGGTAGGTTAAAAATCAACTGTCCTTGCTCTTTACTCGCCAAAAAATCTCTTTCACTTTTTTTGTTTCTCTCTGCCTTTCTTTCTTTCTTTTTCAACCCATTGGGGCACGTTCCACAGTGACCTTGTTTTTTTCTTCAGTTAGATGTTATTATTTCCTTTGCATTAAGTATACTATCAAATCGTCAAACGATTTATTTGGCTTGATATGAGTCCCGATATGAGTAACTGTTAACTAATTTGTATGT
>JAVYIG010016983.1:0-28423 GCA_035222895.1 Strongylocentrotus droebachiensis
CTAACAAAATTCATCATGTCAGAAATAACAAATATCGAATATGAAATATCAACAAATATTTGTAAGCGCGCGTGTGTGTGTGTGTGTGTGTGTGACTTTGCTTCTGCAGAAGCATATGCAATGGATTTCATTTGATACATTCAATTCATTCTCTCATTCCGCTAATCCCACATAATACATACTGTAGACATCACTTTGGCGCAAGTCGATTTTTGCATTTTCTCAAACAATGCCTCCTATTCATCCGAGCGTGAACACATACCACACAAAAATGATACCAGATGATTTGGGATAAAACATTTTTTCATAAGATGTATAATAATTTACTGTTTATAGATGATTTTTAAAAAAAATTGCAATTTTCTAGGTGTAAACTTTTTTTTGACTCACATGGTATAGAACATTTCTCCATGCTCTATTCAACCAGACCATTTCTATCAAAGCCAGGAAATACAAACCGCCATATCTCACCTCACTTACACTCCAACCAACCACATATAGGCATTGTACGAAGGCACTGGAGCGATCCAAGTGAATACAATCCATATCCCAAAGCTCACCCGCCTGACATTAGGGACTTTTAGATTTACACGACGGGAGCCTGGACTGCCGCGTGTGACATTTTGTTAAGGCACTGGGCCGTGCCCGGCAGTGCCTTAAAAGGACGTCATATTACTTTAAAAGGATATCACACGTGGCGGTCCACGTTCTCGTCGTGTAAATATAAAAGTCCCTATTATTATTGACGTAGTAGCTCAAAATTTCTCCGACAAGCTGTGATCCTCAGAGCACAACTCTTGTGCCAAACATATCCTGTTCAGACAAGACTAGCAACTATCAAGACGGCCACAGTATTTTTTTTAAAGGTTGAACAAACTCTGGAACTTAGAAAATGACTAGACAAATTGCCAAATTTGGTTATCAGTTTGTGACGTCATTGCCCATTATATATCATTTATTTATGTCATATATTTTTATCCCATTAATTTCCCGTTTTAATCCCCGAAACTTGATTTCCCCATGACTTTGCCCAGGTTATATGATTTGTCTCATATTGCGTGCATAACATTTCACAAAATCTATTATGAACTTAGAAGATTTGATACTCATTTTATGAATAATGTATATTCATAATTCATGATTTGTATATAAATAGTTTATCAAAATTCACATTTTTCACGATTTAACAGATTCAAAAGATTACTCGATATTAGTGCATCCACACGAAAACATAGGGCCTATTACTATCAATATACTTGGATGCTGGTTTTAGGAAATAAGAATTTTAGGGGGAATTATTGGAAATTTATATTATCAATATTACCGAAAACAATCAGTGGATAGTGAGACAATGCCGCCGCAGACTCATGAGTGGGTTGTCAATTTGTCTAATGATTTTCAAAGTTGTTCATGTCATTAAAAACTCATAACTTTCTTATTAGTTATCCGATTTTTCTCTAACTTTTTTTGTATTGGTTTGTATGATTTTTCTGCTTTTATTGAAAGTAATTTATGATAAAAACAACGGTTACGTCTCATAATATTAATAGCAACGATTACACAGAAAAAGAAAGGTGTGAGATAAATGGCACTGACAACGAGGTTGTATAAATACTACATACAGAAGTCTACTCCAAAGTATATTACTGTGTACTATGATATAAATATTATAGTGGTATTCCTATCAACAATTCTATACACTCTTCTTACGTCTGTTCGTTTGGGATAAATCGATACAAATTCCGATAACTATATTGGCATACATGTTATTTGTATTTCAGGAGGGGGCGGGGCACAGTAAGTAAGAATCGGAATACTTTTGGTGCCAATAACATATCTGTAAATACGGGGTTACATCCGGTAATATAGGGAGGGGGAGCATGATGAAGATCTATTGCGACGGAGGCACCGAAACTGTCCCATTATATTCCATAACATCTGCCAGAAAATTAAAGGAATGTTTGCTTACATTGCTTAAAGGGGTGATATAACAAGTATAAATCTATGTATTTTGCCGTTTGTAACAAAACTAAGATCTTGATTGGGAAAAAATGTAATTGCTATACAATTCATCTCTTTAGACCGGAAAATTGAGTCAAGACTCTAGGTAAGCTACGGGGGTTATGCCCCTTCTTGATAAATATGGACACCGGTTCTTACATCGCGGCACACGAGACTATTTAGTAAGGCCCACCAGAAATACCAAACATACTACCAGAAGTAATTAAATAACCGTCCCTGTTTTCTCCATAGCCATCATAAACTGCCCGGCATAAATCTAAAATTAGCATTTTTTACATCAAACAAGAAGCAAATATCAACGAAATATTTAAGACGATGAATAAAACAGCTGAAGAGTTTTAAATACTTCCCAAAGTTTCTTGGGCGATTGGTATACACGCATAGGCGTTCGAGGTAGGCATAAGGGAGGGAAGGTCTGGGCTCCAGCCCATCCCTGTTGATTTCAAACGTTAAAGTTTTATTCGGGCACCCGAAATCTCATCATTCGCACTACATATTGGAATATTTGTATTGTTAAGATATCATCTATTATATCCTGCATCAAAAATTTGTTGGCTTTTGATTGGTTGAGAGCTCGTCACATGACCAGAAATATTTGACCTATTTTTAGAAAGTACTATATGAGAGTACTATTTTGGTTTACTATTTGGGAGTTGAATTTTTTTTTGTTGTTTTTTTTGTTGTTGAATTGAATCAATTTTTTTTTTCAAATCTTGATTTAATGAAAACAAAATATTATAAATCTTTTTAGATAAAAATTGACATTTCTTTTGTTCTAATTTTTTTTTTCCAAAAAATGTTTTTTTTTTTAATATTAAAAAAAAACAAAAAAAAAACAAATTGTTGATGCAGGATATAAAACAAATATACCATGCCTACTATTCGAGGTGCTGGTTAAACTATGGGCATCGGTGACTCCAAAAGTACCATTTGCTTCGGGGCTGCGCCCCTCAGCAAGTGGTACTATTGGAGTCACCTCTTGCGCATAGTTTTAACCAGAACCTCTCAAGGCAGTGTATATTTGTATAATATATGTTTTGTTATAAATAGAGTCCATTTCCCCTATGATAAAGTGTCGAAATTTTGATGTTCGGACAAGCGAACTCTCCTTGTCAAGAATGCGCGCGTACGTCTATGTTTATAATACTCAGTGACCAGCGACTTGATTAAAAAACAAAAATCTGGCCCGCTTAACAAAGTAATGTTTACTTCTGGACTAGGATATACGAATTTGGAATCGTTAACAGCTTTGTTACTTTACAATTATACAGAAAATCAACATAAAGATTATTAACAACTGAATATACAGGTTTTAAGAGGATTTACGACTATAGGTCTTGTCTGATTTTTTGCAGTCGTATGTTTGACATGTCTTCTTTGGGTTTTGAATAACTAAGTTAATAACTAAATTATATATATAAATATAAGTCTTATATTTATATATATATGGTGATGTAGTTAAGGCTAAACTCACACTAGGCGTAAGACCTTTTGCATAATTCTGAATAGCACAAAAAAGCTGTAACCACCGTCAACCACTTTGCCAACAATTATTATAGGCGATCAGCTGCAGATTACCTATAGGATGTGTCTGAAAGTTGTCCGATCATCAAAGATTTTTGTACACTAATTTACAATCGCTTTTGGACAAATTGGCGAATGGTTGGTAGCGGTTTGGCGATTAATTGGGAATAAACAAAACTGGTCAGAGATTAATGACCAATGTTCTAACGACTAAAGGGAGCGGGGTATAAACACTGGAGCAAACGAGCATATAAACATGACTAAACACGCGTTCTTTTACCTCGCTCAATTAGCAAATGTATTTTCTATGAAGTGATCCGATTTCATCTTAATTTTTCGTTTTGTGATATATCTTAACTTTTCATTACAAACAATACTTATTGCCAGAATATTTTGATTTGGTCATATAATTGATAACAACTGTCAAAAGTGTCATAAGAAAAAGGTAGAGGCAGGTGGCCAGAGTAAAATGGTTAATATGGAAGCTCGAATGGTGTTCGTTAAGCGGCAGCAGCAAAACAATATGTGTCTAAAATTTCTCAAAGTTTTATTGTTAAAGTAGATCAATTTAACAGCTGTAATGGAAAATAAATTGAATTTGTGAGGCAGCATTAGAAGCAAAAATAAAATATGTAAGGTTTTCAAAGCTCAGCTACAGGTAAGCATTGGACCTTAGTGACTGGTTAGTCTAAGAGCTGTCGTCTACTTTTGAAGAAAAAAAAGGGGAAAATCTCATCACCACCCATTTGGTCGGCAAAAGACTTTTGATGCAGTAGTATAAACCTTGCAGCCAACCAAAATGCTTCGAAGATCGACCGCTGACTACTGACATCTTTTTAAAGATTCATACAAAAATCTCTCTGGGACTTCTGCCAACTACCGACCACAGATAAATGATAATAATTACAATACTACTGCTACTACTACTACCACTACTACAAATGATTATCATAACACAACAATAATACTACTACTTCTACTACAATTACTACTACTACTAATACTACAACTACTAATATTAATGATAATAATTTTAAGTATAATAATGATGATGATGATGATGATGATGTTGATGATGAAGATGATGTTGATGATGATGATGATGATGATGATGAATCTATAGCTCAACTTTCATATGTATGCTCAAATGCGCTTTACTATCACATTTTGTTTTACAAGTTGCCTACTGAACCAGGTGGTTCGCTGTATTACATCTATGGGGAATATGAGAATTCAGTAGCCAGCGAGTTAACATTAAAACAAAAAAGAGTTTGATATACCTTTTGAAGACAACGAGAAATTGCTGGTTACGGAGAATTCGAGCACTTTGTAGGAATTGGGCGACCGGTCGTACCTTTAGTGTTACTTTGGCTTCATGGCAGCTGGTTAAATGAGAGAAAATGGAAGTAAAAGCAGATATATCATAGCCTCTAATAGTAGTATATGAATGATAGGGGAGACACGCACCCTGTATTGTAAGGCTATAGGCCCGAAATCAAAATATGGTTTGGAAATCATTAGACTCAAATTCTAGGGGTATAAAGAGAGCAAGGAAACATGAAGTCCTTTCTTTTATTTTTCTTGACAATGCTTTCTTTTTAACAGCTTACTTATACTTGAAAAACTGAACAAGTAATGTCAGTGTCTGAAGATCCATCACATTGACGCCTCAGCGACCACAAGCTCCTTCCTTTATTCCCCTAAAATTTAAATAATAACGCACCAAGGTTGTCAGCAATGAACTCGGAAACGTATTCTTCTTTCGTTTCGTTATTCTTGTTATTCTTATTCAGTATTACAAAAAAGGAGTAATTTAGAGAAAAAAAGAGTAAAAAGTAATACAAAATAAAAAGACTCACCTTCTCTGTCGCATTGTATTTTTAGAAGCTTATTTTCTGTTTTGCTTCATTAAGAACATTCAGTTCCCTGTTGCGCACTTAGACAAACTGTTGTCACGGTGGTATGAAATGAGCAAATGACCATACAACGTTGTACCGCTGTACGATTGGAATTTGAACCTTCAATCGGAATCTACGCCCTCAAACAAATAAGCTGTGCACGCAGTTGATTTATCTTTTTTTTCACCTTTCTAATTTTATATTACAGCAGGGTACACACAAGCGTATCTTAAGGTTCCAGGACAACTACTCCCTGGAAAATCACCCCAGACAATTATCAGCGGGACAATTACCCCACAGGGGCCGATTCAGCCGGCGGCGAGGGAGGAGGCCCGAGAAAATATTTAGCGGCGACTCAGCCGGCCGGCCGAATAAAGGGGGGGGGGGGGGGTGTACTTTTCTATTACTCGACACCACCCCCCCCCCCCTTTGAAACAAAAAATAAAAAAATACTTTTTTGCCAGGGGAGAAGGCCCGTACTCTTCTTTTTTTTATTTGTGTTTAAAGGTAAAATTAACGTTACCATTTATTTTTTAAACCTATTTTTTGGCGAGGGAAGGGGGCCCGGGCCCCCTATAGATCCGCCACTGCAACCATCCCCCGAGGACAATAACTCCCATGACAATTGGCTTCCATAAAATACCCCTTGGGACAATCATTACCTTAGGACCATAACCCCCTGGACAATTACTCCAGGGATAATTATCCCATTAGGAGAATTGCACAAATGGTTAATCACCCCGGGAACAGTTAGCCTCGGAAATTACCCCCACACTTTCCCCCGATCACCCCCTGGACAATAGTATAACTAACCATAGGCCAATTGCTACAACACAATATCATGCGCGAGTCCACCCCCCCCCCCCCCCCACTCCCTACGTAAACACACACGCACAAGACCATGTCCACATTATGGTGGCTTGTTGATAGTTTTCCTGTTTTTCCTTGTTTTCAAGTTTTTGTTGTGTGTGCGTGTGTGCGTATTTTCGGTCACCAAAGGGGGAAGGGGCTCTCCCTAATAGAGTGGTGAAGTGTGACGTCATCAAAAATCTAATTTTAGAATTTCTCAATTTTTTCTTCTTTTTCCGAAAGAGCATCAAAAATAATGTCCAAATGTCGAAAACCAACTTAATATGTTAAGTATTGGCTGAGATATGACCATCTGAATAAATATATGTCCTATGGGAACTCAGTGTTATATGCTCTGGCTCCTAACCATTAGGAGCCAGAGCATATAACACTGAGTTCCCATAGGAAATATATTTATTCAAATGGTCATATCTCAGCCAATACTTAACATATTAAGTTGGTTTTTCGACATTTGGACTTATGGAGTTATGCTAGGTGTTAATCATTCTCAGGTGTGTACTTGTCCTCGGGGTTTTGTCCTAAAGGGACAATTGTCTTGTGGGCTAATTGCCCTACAAGCCCCTGGGGTGACTTTCCGGGGGGTCATTGCCCTGATTCGTATTTAAAAGGGGACCGAAGGCGGTTTGCCCACCCCCTGACAAAATTGCAACCCCCAAAAAAAGTAGATACGTATTTATTTTATTGTTAAGTAAGGTTTGATTGAGGTTAAAGGGATAGTTGAGTTCTGTTGCAGAGGGCGCTACACAAAATATTTTTTTGTGAGATAATGAAAAACTGAGTGTCAAATTTGAAAGAACATAATATTTAAATGACAAAATCATCTTTGTTTGATCAAAACAAATTCAGAGACGGCTAAAATATAACAATTTCTAATACTTGTGTACCACCACAAATATTAGATATTTTGAAAAATTTGAAAAAACCGTTGAAAAAAAAAACGAAATAACGCCTTTTACGTCGTATTCCAGCCAATGCCGATGTTGGCTTTTTTGTTGGCATTTTCGTGTTGCTTATATTACCCGCAATTAGCCGGCTAATGTATTGTTTTTTTAAATTAAATAATTAATTAACGGTCACCGTGTTTTTTTTTAGGTGGAGCTGAATTGGTATGATCGTAATGGCTAAATTTCACACATTTTGGGGTCTAAAATTACCTTCATAGCAATTTTAGGTTCTAAAAGGGCTCTATAAATGTCATAGATAAGAATAGGAGCAATAACCAGGCATTTTAAAGGCGTTTGCGGTCTGAACACAGAACTCAACTATCCCTTTAATAAGCATCAGATTTCTGTTCATGAAATACGTAAATTTTATCCAAATTTTTTCCCGAAGCAATGAGACCCCTCAAAACGGCGATGTTTGGCATAGGGTATGAAGCCAAACATCCAAACTACATGTAATTACATGTAACTTTATCGGCGTCGGTAGAAAGCGACCGAGCGGTAGACTCTCTGTATTGGTAGTACTAAAAAACAGTTTCAAGTATTTTTGGAGCATTGCAATCGAGTTGGTATTCATAATCATTGATAAAGAGTTCTTTTATATCCACTTATTCCCGTAATAAGTTGCGAAACAAAGAAGACCCAGGATAAATATTTTCGAGGAAATTAGTAAATCAAACGAGAGTTAAGACTTCTTTAAACTATTGAGCCCTTGCAAATATTACTTTAATTTTTTTTTTAATGTATTCGGGCCGCATTATTTAACAAGAGGCTGATCAAATTAAAAGATTAGGGAGTGCGAGGTACCTATCATACAGACGGTCTATTTAAGATGCATTTTAGACTAGTGCGCATGTATATTTGCTGTGAACCCCAATGTGCAGGGTTCGAATCTGGTACGTAATACTTCCGCCCTGTCTCCCACTTCCTTGTCCTCTTATCAAAATTGTCCTTGTTCCCTCTCTCTCTCTCTCTCTCTCTCTCTCTCTCTATTTATCTCTCCATTCCCTTCTCTCATTTCTTCCATTCCGCTCTCCGTTACTCAATCAATGCATCTCTTCTTGTAAAAAAGTCAATCAATGCGATTGAAATCTTACTTCCTACCTCTCGGCTCTCTCTTAAAGGGCTGGCTCACATAGTGGAGGCAAAGACCCCGCGAAAGGCGACGGACGTGAAAAACACAACATTTCTCTCTCTCTCTCTATTTATCTCTCCATTCCCTTCTCTCATTTCTTCCATTCCGCTCTCCGTTACTCAATCAATGCATCTCTTCTTGTAAAAAAGTCAATCAATGCTATTGAAATCTTACTTCCTACCTCTCGGCTCTCTCTTAAAGGCTGGCTCACATAGTGGAGGCAAAGACCCCGCGAAAGGCGACGGACGTGAAAAACACAACATTTCTCTCTCTCTCTCTATTTATCTCTCCATTCCCTTCTCTCATTTCTTCCATTCCGCTCTCCGTTACTCAATCAATGCATCTCTTCTTGTAAAAAAAAGTCAATCAATGCTATTGAAATCTTACTTCCTACCTCTCGGCTCTCTCTTAAAGGCTGGCTCACATAGTGGAGGCAAAGACCCCGTGAAAGGCGACGGACGTGAAAAACACAACATTTTGGCGGTAAAGCGACGGCAAAAGGGGAAAACCAAGATTCGCTAACGGGTGGGAACGACCTTCAGCGCCAACACGACGGCAAGGGACGAATGGCTGCGGCAGGGAACAGAGTCCAGCGACCCAACTCGGACGTTGTCTGGGCGTTGTGGGTTGCGGCGACAATGTCGTGACTCAGCGGCCGACATCAAAGTCTGTGTGTGTGCGGCTCACAGACGTCACAAAACGTGAACAATCGCACTAAAGGTTTAAAATCGTTGACCATCGTTGCAAAATCGTAACCCATTGCAGAGCACTGTTGCAATGCCGCAGGTACTGGCAAACGACCCGCCATCAACAGTCATCAAACGTCACCCTCCGGCCAAAATTCGCAATCCATCGTCGCACCAAGGTCGTTACGATTTCGTTACTTGCCGCGAAATGTGTCGTCGGGGTTCGAGATGTGACGTCACTTGCCGCTGTTTTGCCGTCAATGGTCGTTGACAACGACAAGGACTACCAACGAAATTGTGACGACCTCAAAACGACTAGAGACGGAATCACAGGGCATGGAAACGTCAAAGGAAATGAGTGTTGCGGTCTCCAACGGAACCTGAACGAAATTACAACGATTTTGTTTGCCGCCACAAAAATTTCAACATGCGGCAAATTTGCCGACGGATGCGACTGATAATTTCGGCCGTCTGCGGTCGCTAGCGGATTCGTCAGCGACAATTGAAGGCAACACACGATGATTGGCGGGAAATTCAATAGTGCAATTCGCAGCTTAACGTAGCTTGCGGTACCCCCTATTCGTCATATTGTGAGCCGGCCTTTACCCTCTTCCACTCCTAACCTTTTCCATCACTTGCTCCTTCGCCTCAACCCCTCTCCCCTCTCTCTCTTTCTCTCTCTCTCTCTCTCTCTCTCTCTCCCTCTCTCTCCCAATCTCTCTCTTTGTTTTGTCCTTGTTTTTTAAATATTCCATTGATTGTATTCCTCGTTGTACTTTTTAACCGGAACCAGGGTTACTATAATCTTATAAATCTATTAAATCTAGTGGATAAGCCTATTAACCATCATGAATATAAACATAGTTTTGACATATAACTATTTTACACTTTTAATGGTGCAAAATGTCAAAACTTATTTAATTGTTATAATATTCAAACCAATTTAACTAAGATATATAATATAATACGTTTGTATATTTCTTTTTCTGGGAAATTCATTCATTCAGAAAAAACCCGAGATATAATTTAAAATTTCGTCAAATCATCCCTAATGCCCGAAACCGGAATTATTATATTTGGTCGTTCTCTCATATAATGCCCACAATGTCGTGATGTCTGAATGACAAGATATAAACATTCCCCGATCACCTCCCTTTGTACAATTAATCAACTTTGTAACCGTCTACATAAAGTACATTGTTGCATAAAGTCTGGTAATTATTGATTTGTTAATTCTGCAGTATTCCTGTTAAATTAATGGTTCCCGAATATTCTAGATGAGATCATAATTTTCCACCAATCCATTTTCATAGCAGCCGTTTGTGCATTAAACGTTATCAAATAATTATTCCATATATTTATCCCATAATAGTGAAATTCTTATTGTATGTATTTAAAAATATAACAAATTCGTTATGTCATCAATTAGAATAATATCATTAAATTGTAATCACTCAAAAGCTTTGTTATGTACCAATAAAACCTATACTATATTTTTGATTATATCGCTCTTCATAAATGTTCTATTATTATAAATGAAAATATGTAATACATATATTTCTTTGCAATCATTCCCATTAATTTATCAAATGATGGATTGAGAAATATTACACATTTTTTGAAAATATTGATAAACAATTCTTATCATTTGAATGCTTCCAATATGTCAAATCTTCCTCTAACAACAATGACATTTTCCAAAATTGTTTTCTATCTTAACAACACACAAAGTCTTCCTGTTGTTGCATAATTTACTATTTTTTTGTTGTTAATTTTATTTAATTAGATTTTCCTTTCATCATTTCCACATCTCCATTTTTTTAAATTGAATAAAACATGACAAATTTTATGTAAGAACAATAACATGGTTCAAACAAATATAATTTTAATGTGGTTAGATCATGACAAGTTAGGTATTACTTGGAAATATTATCAGATTAACATGAAAACATAATAAACATCATACAAACACAAAAAATACAACGGTGAAAACAAATTAGCACAGAGAATTGTTTATTAATAATTATATTTAAACTTTCGATAACAATATCATTTTCAAATATCCAGACATGCAATAAATCTTCATTAAATTCACTTTTAATGACTTTAAAGAATTAGTGTTCTTGATATGTTGCGGTATATCATTTCATAAAAGGGATCCCTGCGTTTTATTGTTGTTATTATATGTTATCTAGAATTATAGTTATGGTTTAATACACAGAGGATACTTAAATAGAGGCGTGGAATGATTGCGAAAAACAGCGTTTGTAATTATCCTTGAATTTCTTTTTTTGTATACAAATGTAATACTGGGGTATTCACTATACCTATGATCATGTAACATCCATCCAATAATAGTCGTTAAACTACATTATCTTTTAAATGCTTGGTGTCTTGTTCTTTTTTTTTAGTAATTATGTAAATTACCATTTGATAAGCTTGCTCAGTCTCCGGACTTTTAAATGTCTGTAAAGAAAATGACAATTACTGAAAGTGATTTGAATTTAGATTACAAATTAAGATTTTATTAAATGTTTGGTATTAGTTTTTTTAAACGTTAAATTACAGTTTTGCAGTCAAGGTCAATCCACACATGCCCACTTCAGAGGCACATAGGATCATGTGATGACCCATTTGAAACATATATATCAAATGATTACATTTATTCCTTTTGTAATTACGTCACGCCCCGTGTACAGTTATTGTAACACTCAAGGAGCTGTTATACAGTGCGTCCCAGAAAAAACGAAACCGAGAAGTATCGATGTTCTATCATAACTTAATCACAACTATAATTAATGAATGGTACATATTTGGAAAGCTTAGAGCTTAGATAATACATATTTCACGCATGAATGATTAAAAGCAATTTGAAGGAAGGAAACAAAAAAGACATTTGGCGGGCAGTATAAGAAAAATTCACATTTCTAGAAATTGGAGTTTCTGCCCTTTCATATGACACCTCAATCAGGAAAAATGAGCGAGGAATGACAAAGTTCTGTTTTTTTAAAATAGTGCTTGCATTTCCATAATTTTATTAAACGAATTCGTTTTCACTGGATGCCTGCCGTATCAATAAACGAAATTAACAAAAGACTTAACTCCGTTTCGTTGACAATCAGCCGTAGACGAGAGTCTTCATGCATGGCTGATTGTCAACGAAACGGAGTTAAATCTTTTGTCAAATCTGCTTTTTGCTACGGCAGGCACCCAGTGAAAACGAATTCGTTTGTTAAAATTATAAAAATGTAAGGGCTACTTGATTGAGGTATCATATGAAAGAGCAGAAGATGAACTTTCTAGAAATATGAATTTTTCTTTGAAATTCAGATTATGATTAAGTTTTGTGATTAATTTTTGATAAAACATCGATACTTCTCGGATTCGTTTTTTCTGGGCCGCACTGTATAATGAGACTTTAGTGTTACTGAAACAAAACCAAAAAAAAAAAAAAAAAAAAAAAAAACGATATCAGGCGTAGGCCTAATGCAATGCCTAACTCCATGGGACCCGATTTTGCAAAGTGAACATACAAATCCGATAACTTGATACTTCACATATTACAAAAGTCTTGGTTATAACTATATATTCAATACCTTGGTAACACCAACGAGATTGTCAACAAATCCAACACAATTGGACGGATGTTCTTTTACATTACCCTCAATAGCACTCATCGGTCTGTTTGGAGTCGGCGTGGATTATTTTAGGAAGTGCGACTCAGGCATAATGTACAAAGGGACCCCTTTTTAGGATATGACAATTTTGTTGACACAGTTTCTAGATTTACCTCGGGAAATAATTTCAAACTATCCTTAAAACTTAAAATGTAATAAAGTTATCAGAAGAATGGCTTCTGTTCGTAAAGTACATGACAATTCATTACTCAAGAAATCTGTTAATATCACGTATTCAATATATCAAATTGTCAAATATATATGAACGTACATAATTGAAGGTAGTAAGTTATAATTATCTTTTAGACTTCAATTCAATTCAAAAATTCAATTCAAATCAAATTCAATTCAAATCATTTTATACTTGAACATCAAATCAAACATCAGATTGTACATTCGTAAATAATTACATTTGAACAAGAAAAGGAGGACAACCTTTTTTTTTTGGTCCTCGAAAATTTGAAAATGTGCACCCCCCAAAAAGGTAACATCCACGTGTTTGTACACGTTTTTTGTCCAGGGGGGGGGGGGGGGCGGGCCCCCGGCCCCCCTGGATCCGCCACTGCACACACACACACCATCTAAGAGAGAGTTATTGACAATTGACAAACTTTAACTATCATAAAATGAGTTGGGTATTACATTATAATTAAGCGTAAGTATTAATAATTATTTGTTTAAGTTTAGCTATAAATGAAGAAATGGTTGTACATGAAAAAAAGAGTAATATCAATTGTATCAAGCTATTTTGGGTTATGAAAAAAGAGGTTCCGTAAAGTAGGATACACAGAGTAGTAGTATACACGTTTCATCTTCGAAACGCTATTTCTTCATCAAATTACATACTCTAGCGGTTTCTAATAATTGGTGTTTTACGAAATCGAGGTCGTTCTCAAAAAATAAAAATAAAAAACAACGTTCTTTCGCACGGCACCCCGTTTAAAAAACGATGGTGAAGATTGTACAATTTTGCCATAAGATCGGTTAAAGCTTAATGAAATGAAACAACATATTGAGTTCTGTGTATTTGCCTGTGTTTCTGGAAGTTTCCGAGAGCATCCCAGGCTTGATTGATTTTCAGATGTTTGTTCCGTTTCATGACGACGATCTTCTTCATTTTCTTTGCCTTTATCTTTTGTGTCATCTGTTAGAGACTGTTCATTGGTTTTATCGCCATCTCTTTTACTGTCAACGGCCACTTCGTGCCTCATTTGGTATAGTTTCCGGCAAATTTGTTTCCACCTTAGAATAGACTTCTTTTTGATTTTTTAGACGATTTGATCTTAATATGAAGTGTATTACAATCCCGATCAACAAAATAGCAATGAATATTGGGATGGTAATTATAAGTATAACTTTGGTTGAGTTTAAAACTTGAGTTTGACTTTCTGTAGTAATTGGTACCTCGGTATTCAGTGATTGGCTAATGTCTAAACCTGTTTCATTCTCATACGACGAAGGCATTGTTGAGGATATTTCAACGATTAATGTTCCATCCCGTTCTAGAACAAAATCATTGCAAGTTAGATCATTATGATTAATATAGTTTTTTGCACAGCAATGTACGGACGTGCCATGACTTAATAAGAATCTGTTAAAAACATGGGTAGCATTTTGAAGATGTGTCAATGCAAGTGGTACCTCTGCTTTGTTAAAGGCTTGGCACATGATTGTACCGGGTGGGCTCCCACCTTTAGCGGCACATTGTATTTCATCCAATCCTTCGGTTTCTGTAGGCATAGACCAACACTGAGCTCTCCCGGGTGGAAAATAAACAGTAAGCGCTATTTCTTTTGTTCCTGGAGGTAAAGTTTCTGTTCCGTAAAATCTGCTTGTAAATGAGCCACTATCTGTTCTTTGGACTTTTTCGATTACAATCTGAACTAAAGTGTATTGCTGAATTCGTGAATGCCATGCCTGTACTCGGAACCGCTTTTGCTGACTAGGAGTTAGATTATCCAATATTAACTGTCCGTCTGCATAGAATGGATCTCTTTGACCGACACATAAGCTGAAAGGAACGGGGGATTCCGATGTAAATCGAAAAGTTAACAAGGCATCTGCTCTCTCGGTCACTATAGTTTCTAACGATTCTTCAAACGCATAGACAGTTGTAATAATAAAAAATATACAGATCGATTTCATCTTGAAGGACATCCTTTTTTATAGTAAAATTCAATTAGTTTTGCTGGGTAAAGAAAAGAGAATTCTTTGACGGAGCGGTATATTTGTATAGCGAGCTAAATCCGATGATGTGAGAATAATTTAGAATTCATTCAATAGATGTAGAAAAGAAGTTTCACGCTAAAACGATAAATTGCTTGGTAAAATATCATCAGACGGGCCGAAACCTAACAAAATCGAGAGATTTAACATTTCGCATCCACATGAGTTTTCCTTCTCGGGTCCTGCGTGTCGATGATATTTTGGTCTTAATTTGATATAGCATACGATGAAATAATTTTAATTTTATTCCGAGAAAGTCTAGGTGTGATCCGAACATGCAAAGTCGTGGCAGCTCAAAATATTGTTAATCGCAAAGTCTTGTCAATTTATCCTGTTGGTTCACAGTCCTTTTGTTTAATGAAACAGACGAAGATCAAATTTGTTAGCCTATATGTAAGGAAGACATATACACATGTACAACCGCAATGCATGCACGTGCTGAAAAGTACCCAAATGAAACAAACATGTTCAGCATCTGCAGGAATGGAAAATAATAGGATGACCAGGTTAGACGAAGTTAGACTTATAAGCAATCATTTCTGGCAAATGAATTTGGATAAAAAAAATGCAACTATTATTTAAGTCCTTCAAAAATAAAAAAAACATTATAAAATGTCAGGAGAATAAATGTTATCATTCAAACCAATAAGTTCCAGAACACTTTCAATTAAAATAATGACATGGCCCCAGATTAATTAATTCCTTTGCTATTGTGATAGATACTCAGTCAGGATTGCAATAATCACATTTTATTTCCAAGGTTTTAATACAGCTCGGCGATTGCATTCGGATTTGGGAAAACATGTCATTGTATAATAAAAATTCACCACGCTCCAAATACAAATCATTTCAAAATATATTTGCAGTATACTTACAAAGCAAATCTTGTATCATTTGATTGGAGAGATTGTAGCATCAAATAAGACAAAATTAAGTTAAACGTGTAGAACAAGACCTCTAATTCTCCCATCGTAGAACGTAGTTACAGAAACAACACACTGCCAAACATAGAAAATGCACTCTCTTGCAAAGTTGTAAATATTCTGCCCGGCACTGACAAAGGCACTTTGATTACGTTTAATGATGTCTACTGACTTGTTAGTGGAACGCTCAAAATGCAAACAACAAAATGTACAAAGGTCAGGAATGCCAGAAAGATAAATAGGGACATTTAGATTTGCACGACGACAAAGTGGACTGCTACGTGTGACGTCCTTTCAAGGCACTGGCAGTGCCTTAAAATGACGTCACATTGCCTAAAAAGGACGTCAGACGTAGCAGTATACTTTGTCAACGTGCAAATCTAAAAGCCCCTAATATGTTTTATCACTTCCATGACTGATGGGAAAATTATTAAAAGAATTGTGTGACTATTTAAACAAAATGTAGCCAGTGGGTAAAGCTGGGTAGTATAGGTCATCCACATATTTTTTAGATGGTGGAAGGGAACGTTTTTCCCCAGTTTTTTACGTCCATAACCTTATTAAAATGGTTAAGAATATTCTCCAATGAAAACAAATATGCCGGACCATTATAGCTTTGCCTATAATATAATATTGAAAGGAGTCACATAATGTGTGACATTACAGTAATGTGCACATTTCGTAAATGTGATGACATTGGTGTTGGAAGAGTGATATAAAAAATATGTATTTAAAAAATCATATATTCATTGACTGTTTTGTTGATAGATAATTGGAGGATATTTTATTTTCTAGTAGCCATGGATAAAGATCATTTAACAGTGGCACTTTTACAACCACAACAGACAAAATATTGTTGACGGTATCAATCGGTCAGACTTCTCTTTTGCCGCATAACTCATACATAACAATGTTACATCATAATAATCAGAGTGTCCTAAAGAAAAGCAAAGCTTCTTGGTAAATTACTATTAAACAAAAAATATAGATATTTTTTGTATATCGATGTATACATAATTGGAGAGCTCATGGTGTCTTCTTTCATAATTATGTCAACTACTATCAATAAATTATGCAAGGACGATTTCAAACGGCCTAAATGGGCAGTGTCATAAACCTCATTGTCCAAGATATGTCGATTGCTGCTATGTTTCGTTCACTATGGCTTTTGAAGAATTCAATTGATTTAGGTTTATTAATTTATTATTCATTATTAAAAATCCACGTCATCTTCAAGTTCGTATTATCAAATTTTCATATTTCTGTCGAATTCGCACCGAAACACTTCCATCACTGCTTAAATTCGGTGTGAAACGATATGTGGTATAATTAGTTGGGATGGTTGACAATACAGTACATTATGTTTCATACCCCATGACCTTGGGTGATCAACTGTTCGGGGAAAAAAGTTTCAGGTTACTGCATGTAAGAAAGAAAAAAAATTGTTATTTGTATTTAATCTTTGTCATTATGATCTCATTGCTTCAGTTAGTTGATCCGTCGCGTAGTGATCCAACGGATCACCCCTTAATTTCGTCAAGTTTGTTCTATCTTCTTTATTATTATTAATTAATTAATTTATTTTTATTCTCTCATGTAAATTTGTTCGGTAAATATCTCAATAGTGGAAAGAGCTAAATAATCGAAATTGCTTGACATGATGTGTTATTCAAAGTCAATGTCCAGAAAATGACGTAGAGATTTGTTCGAAAAAAATGGTCACGTGACCTTCCAGGCGCCATTTTGTTGTTTTTCATGCATGTCTTTCGACCATCATATCTCAACAATTTTACACGGAAAGGTTTGAGGTTATATAACTAATGAAATACAAATAATACTGTCTATCAAATCTGTTTCATAAGAGGATTATATTGCTTGCAAACATGCCGTTGTGACTTACTGTAGGCAATGTTACACCTGACAAATTAATCCTGGAGTAAGTGATCCCAGTCGTCTTCGTTGATGCCCGACTCATATTTTTTGACATACATCAATCATGGACCTATTACGGATGGACATTCGTCGTTTTCTTAACGAATTCATTTTGATTGTCTCCGTCAATGTCGTCTCAATAACATTCCATACATGTTTCTTCACTTTGATCTCATGAGGTCCACCGCCAAAAAGCCGGGATAGAATCAAAATAGTGATTTTACACATGTTAATCTACATGCGCAGAAGATAATAACTCACTTAAATCATGGAAAATCGATGAGCAGTTCTGGTTAATAATCGGAAATTGTTGTTCCGTGTACTGTATTCTATTTTGAAAAACATGTTGATATTACCAGATAGAGGTTATATTTGGATTGTTTGTGATTTAAAATCCCGTTTCCCCCTATTTCCTCATTAATATTCCAAAGTTACAAAGCACAGGGCTTATAAAGATCATGGCCTTCTAATTGTTTATAAGGTCATTGGGTGTGTGCGAAAGTATGCGAATCAGTATTAATACATATCATATCACCTAAATCGTCTGCTTTTCAACTTTGCTGCTCCCCATTGGGGATGTTTTTGTGTAAGACACACTCTTACAGAGCACACCATCCAAACAAAACCCTAGAGAGGAAAACTGCTCCTTTGTCTTGTCAATGACCGAAACTGCTTGAGCAGTCGTTATTGTTAAAACAGCTGAATGTTCTCATTAAGATGCACATAATCAGAAGGCAGTGGATCTCATTGGACCAAGGAAAGAATCACGTCGAATGTCCATCTGTAATAGGTCCATTTTAAAAGCAGCATGAATATGTTCAATTCAGCACACATTTCATTTAACAAAGACGGATATAGCCTCATGAAGATATGACTTGTGCAAAAATATAATTTTCTGCAAAAGATGACGATATGCGTGTACGTCAATTTAGAGTTTTAACGAACGTATGTGAGCTAGATTTAGGTCAATAATGGCTAAAAGTGATTTCAAATTGCTAGAAATAGTATCAGCAAAACAATGCAAATGAACAATTCGAAATGATACATTCCGTACGGACGGCTCACGCAAAATCGCGCGCAAATAAGTCCGCGCCCGATAAATTGTTAAATGTTCAAAAAGGTCTAAAAACGTGTAGTAAACTGATCCAATAAGCATTTTGACCAATTTTAAAATTTTACGCAGGCGTACTCGTCCACCATGACGCGAGCACAAATGTGGGTGTGACTTAAAGTTTACCCATGACATCAAGTTTATGCATATCAAATATCATTCAGAAATGACAATGTATGACGGAAATATGGTCAATTATAGAAATTAAACAAAATGGCGCCTAGATGGCGGCACGCATCAGTAATCGAAAAAATCTTTTTATTATAGGTTTTCCCGCCCAACTTCGTAAACTTAGCATCCCAATTAACGTTACGTTCATTCAAGTTCGTGCGAAATTGAATGACTATGTAGATCATCATTCAAAAAGTTAATTGCGTCATTCAATTTGATTTTGTAGCATGCGATTTCATACTCTTGTCATGGAGACGTGCAAAACGAGCATTCAATTTAGAGAAGCGTAGAAAAAAGAATTCAAATTCGCGCCGGGCAGACGGTGGTATATATTCGTGCATTCAATTTCGTGATTAGGCATTCATATGTGACATTTGTGCATCACTTTTCATTTGATGTTAATTTGTCATTTAATATACTTCTGTTTGAGTAATTTTATGCAAAGTTTACTTGGAGCAATGACATGCGTATTCGTTAGTAGATATCTGTCATTACACTGGTAACTGTCCCCAGAGAAGGTGCACAAGTGCCTTCTCTTCTAAGCACAAGCTATACATAACAGATCCTGGACAAATGTAGAGTTCAGCTTTAATAAACATGGACATGATGGAAACAAAATACAATGAAAAATAAAGAAAAAGATGGTAAATGAAAAGAAAGAAAGGTCACCTACTGAATCAAGATTTATCATAACAAACTATTTAAAAAATAATCTCAAAGACATTTATAATGAAAAATATGAAGATATGAAGAGATAGATGTTTCAACAAAAATAAAGAATGTCGAAAGAAAAATAAAAACATAAATTGCAATATAAATATATCAGACAAATAAGAAAATTGTATACCGGTAATGTGAAATTATGTTAGAAAAGATCATAGAGAAAAAGTATAAATAAATAAACATGAAATTTACTGAATATCCGAATAAACATCGAACCTCATACTTTGATTATGAGGTCTAGTTTTAATTTGAATGACCCGATTGCAAAGGAGGTTGCCCATAGACGAAAATGAAACCGCAATTCGCCAAAGAATTCTCCTCCCACTCAACATTGGCGAAATTGAATGACCCTTAGGCATTTCCAAATTGACTGAACCAAGCTTTAATTTGAATGTGGATGTTAGAAAATTCGGTGACTCGAAACGAAATTGAATGCAACAAGTTTAAAAATGAAACAGGGGGGCAACGAGTGAAGAAAATTTGCTCGAACATGAATGCACGTAAATAAAATGGATTGCTGCTTTGACGAAATTGGCCGAGAAAACCTATAGTATCAATAATCATGCATAATTATGGAATATTTCATGTAAATGTCTTTGTCATTAACCATGTCATTCATGAGATATGAAGCAGAGATATGAAGCAGATCACCTACAAAAAAAGTGATTCTGACGAAATCAATATTACCAATTATATACCTCACTTAAGAAATCCAGCCATCTGATTGGTCGAAATTGCAGTCGTGATTTTAGCCATTCCCGTAAAGAAACAAAAAATGCCAAACCTATGTAATAGTCCAAGAGTATAATCCCGGCAAAATTCCAGTTACCGGGAAAATAATAAAATCTTGCTGCGATACCCATTGGTTTACGTGTTAAAATGTTCTTTGAGCGAGCGCGGATACCATACATAACTGGTGTGTGCGAATGGGTCGCTTAATCTTTAGTTTTTTTAATAAGACGACCGGCGATCTCGATCGTACAACTAAATCCGGCCTAGATTCTACTTTTAGTTTCCAAACAATGCAAAAATGGCTGAGGAAACTCTGGCTAGATTTCAACTTCTTGATGATGATCAATCAGACTTGATTAATTCTGCTGACAGCAAGAACACCAACAATTCCGTGAAATTCTCCATAAAAATATTCGAAGACTAGGCTACCTGCAAGTTATCAACACAGACCTCGATATGCGATAGCGTAAACAAACTTCCACATTCGGAGCTGGACAACGTAGGCCTACTCCAAAAGTTTTACGCTGGTGCTATAGATGGAAGAACAATTCTTTAAACGGTCACAAATACCCTTACGGGCTGCTACGAAAGCCGTACGAACGATTTTCAGGCCATTTCGTAAGATCTTCTTAAGAAGGCCGTACGAAACCAGCGTTCGTAGACCGTTCGTAGACCGTTCGTAAGATCGCAGATTGGTCGATGGTCTTTTCCAAGTTTTTTTTTAACATCGTACGAAACCCTCTCTTCGTAAGGCGGCCGTACGAACGTCGTAATTACATCGTAAGAACCACGCACGATCTTCGTACATTTCGTAGGGTCGAGGGACAATTCTAGAAGATTCAAATTATTACGATGACCATAAGAACGCCTCAAGTTGTTCATAGAGGGCTCATACTGCGTTCGATTTCCCTTTAATATACTTTTTCAAAAAAGTGAGGGGGGGGGGGGTCGAGACCCCCGAGCCCCGCCGTTCCGCAAGCCCTGACATGTAGGCCTCTAATTAAGCATATTTATAGCCTGACTGTAAATGTAGGGATTTGTCATTTACCAACAAACGCATCAAAAAGTATAATTTACTGGAAAGTGAGGAAAAATCTCGGAAAATTACGTCATTTCAGCAACATTTGTAAATCACCGGTATCGGATTTTATTTCCCCCCCCCCCCGCCCAGATCTACACCTTGTTGGCGGGAAAAATTGCAATGGATTTCCCCTACCTTTCTTCTTTCTCTCCTCTTTCCCTTTCCCTTCCCTTCCTTCTCTCTTTTAGGTTTGCTGGGGGGGGGGGGGGGGTGGCAGGAGGCAAAGACCTTCCCCCTCCCCCGATTCACACGTTGTTGACGGGATTCATCGCTACTGTTCTCCCCTTCTTTTCATCCCAGTTTTCTTTACTTTCTCTTTGTTGTTCCCTTTTAGCTCTCCTCTTTCCTTTCCCTTCCTTCTCTCTTTTTTTGTTGGGCGGGGGTTGGGGGGGGGGGGGGGAGGCGAGACCTCCCCCGATCCACAACTTGTTGGCGGGGAAATTGCAACTTAAACCCCCTTCTTTTCTTTTATTCTTCCTCTTATTTCCTTCCCTTTATCTCCTCTCTTCCTTTTTGCTTTCCCTTTCCTTCCTCCTTTTTTTTTGATGGGGGGAGGAGGCAAGGCCATTTCGGCCCCCTTTTTTTCTTCTTTCTTTTCTTTCTTTCCCTTTTTCTCCTCTTTTCCTTTCCCTTTCCCTTCTTTCCCTTCCTCTCTCTCTCTCTCTCTTTTTTCGGGGGGGGGGGGGGGGGACCCGCTCGGCCCCCCTGGATCCGCGCTTGGGAGAACCATCAAGACGGCAGTTTGATAGCGATAAAGATGAAGTATGACTTTGATGCCACCACAGAGCAAAAACGTGTAGACTTCTTCGGTGAACATGACTGCTTTTATAATAAAGGATGTAACAGATATGCGAACAGCAAGTTCAAGAAACACTTGATGGAAACCTTGGCCACAGAGCTCTATACCTCTAGTGAGTAATCATTGCTATTATAAATGTAATTTATTATTATTATTTTTATTATAGTTTATCATTCTTATTTCTTAATCCTTAGAGTAACAATTTCTTATGGTTAGTGTCAACTCTGACCATTAACACGTTTCCTTCAAGTGAAGAATAAAAAATAAATAAATAAGGAGATACTTATTTGAGGTAACATTTACCAGCCTTCCACCTTGTCACATTCCCTAATTGAGTATCTTTCTCATGCACATGTATTTAATTCAGGAGAGGTTGTTAATTTCTTCCTCCTCCTCCTCCTCCTCGACTTGCAGATGCAGCTGCAGTTTCAGTTGTAGTCTTCCTGGCAATACTGCCATCGTGAAATATCAAACTTTCAACAGTCATAGAATTTTCGACAGTACACGACAGCGCTTTTTTGCAACCGGACTAAATATACAAACAAAATCGTAAGATCTTCTTACGAACAACTTGGGAATGCCGTAAGTTACACGTACGACCACCTTGCGAGAACAAAACCTCGTAAGATTGACGAAGGTCTGACGTAAGAAGAACTCAAGGCGTTCTTACGAAAAACGTACGAACTCTAGGGCCATTCTATAACCTAGAATCACTTCGTTTTTTCGAGAAAGTCTTGAGTTGTTCTTGCGAATTAAACGGCGTTCTTACGAACTCCGTAAGAAGGACGCAATAAACTATGCCCCATCTACGAATATGTACGAACTCTGAAATTCGTAGGAACAGGGAGATTCGTAAGAACGTATCGTTCGTACGAACATTTGTGACCGTAACTTTATCAGATTCGGACTTCAGCGTCATTTCCTCAAATTTAACAATGTCGACATCATTAAGCATGAAGATTTTTCCAATTCGACCATAGTTTTTAAGTGTTTTTCAACAATGCTTACACAAGAAGGAAAGGGAGTTGTGACTCACAAACCATCTATCTCAGCAGAAGACAGAAACAAAATCCGAGGCTCGCTTGATTTGGATGATCCTGTAGGTCTTCAGGACAAGGTATTTATTGATTTTATGTTGTATTTTTGCAACCGCGGGAGAGAGAATTTACGTGAAATGACACTTGACAGCTTTGAAATTTGTGAGGAATTAGGGGGAAAATGCTACATAGATCTAGTCTAACTCTCAAACTACGATACACTCACAAAAACAATCGTGCAGATAAACTAGAGAAAAGACTCTTTTTTCAGTTATAATGACTGCTTTGATATTCGAGGCATAGCTGTTTTTATATATACGCTCTCGGGGAGGTTACATTGTGCTATTACCCTCGACACGCCTCTGGCAATAGCACGATGTAACCTCCCCTTGAGCGTATACAAACAACTATGTCTCTCAAAGCAGTCATTATTACTATATATGAATTGTTCATATCTGCAAATGCCGCAATATTGCCGATGTGCATCGATAAGAATTGTTTCTCTGTGTTGTCCTCTTGTCATAAAAAAGTATATTGATTTAGATTGAAGGATTTTATTGATAATTATCCATTCTCGCAGTCCAAAGACTGAATTGCAATGGTTACAAAATTTTACAATGTATATACATGATAAAAGCAATTATACAATAGTATATTAAAACAGTCTAGGCAATCAACATTTAAATTCAAATAAAAGTGATCAAATGACAATTATAATGGCAACTTTCATTAATTTCAATTCTTAACTGAAACATTCTAAAAATATATTATTGAAATTAATCATTGAAACCATTACTATTACGAATATGGCATGCCGAAGGGTTGATTTTGTCATTGGTAAAACATATTGGAAATATTGGAATTGGATTTCATGATGGGATTAAGAAATAAAGTGAATTACATTGCAAATTCGCGAAGAATATTGAAATTTGTTGATAATAAAAAAATTAATATAAACATATTGCACTGGCTAAGTACTAGGTGAACGGTGTGAATTCATTAATATTCAAGTATTACTCGTTCTTTAAAATTCAATGCTATTAATATACATTTTAAATCACAGTTAGATATGAAATAATTGAAAAAATTGATTTAAAAATTCAAAGATTAAATACCTATCGCACAATTACTGGCAAATACTCCCCACAAGGAGTGCATTACATTTTATATTACAGCAGAGTGAATATCAGACATACAAAATTATTGGCATCAGAAAAAATGTTCGTTCAGAGTCCTTACCAAGTAAGGAAGAGTGCTGTTTCTCAGTCTTTCTGTTCGGCATTTAAAGTCTCGGCATTTAAAGTATTTATATTTCATTGTGAATCCACTTTTACACGTTATCAGTTTATAATTGACTACTGGACTTGTTCTAGACAATTTAAAGATTGCTGAAATTATAACCTGTATTACAGAATATGATTAATGTGAAAAAAATTAGACCAATTTCTATTCTTCTTTTTTTTCCCCGAAGATTTTAGAGAAAGTTGGTTATGATATAATTTCTTAAATAATAATATGCTAATAAGTTTCTGCCAAAGTGTTTTTGTAAAAGTATCTCTACTGAAAAGTCTTTGTTAAAACTTCTTCATGATACACTTGTAACATCTTTAAGTATTAAAAACTTCTTACTATTGGCATCCTTTTTCGATTTGAGTAAGGCCTTCGATTGTATAAAGCATAATATTTTGCTCAAGATATTACAACATCATGGAGTGCGAAGAGTTCCTTTCTTCCGGTTTTAAAGTTACCTTCAACAGAAAGTACAAGATTTATCCAAATGGGTTTTGTCGAATGCACTTATAAACTTCCACGACGATCTTTACTGGGGACTTTATAGTTTATTTGATACATCCATGTTGTATGCAATTGCTTTAAGGTTAAAAAATTCATCCTTTTCGCAGACTATACAAATTTGATATTTTCCTGTACATATCTTGATCGAATAAATACGTTATTGAATACTAAATACATAATGTCAATAAATGGTTAAAGGGAAAGTTGAGTTCTGTTGCAGAGGGCGCTACACAAAATATTTTTTTTGTGAGATAATGAAAAACCGAGTGTCAAATTTGACAGAACATACAATTAAAATGACAGAATCATCTTTTTTTGATCAAAATCAGTTCAGAGACGGCTGACATATCCCTAAATATAACGATTTCTAATATTTGTGTACCACCACAAATATTCGATAATTTGAAAAAGCCGTTGAAAAAACGAAATAGCGCCTTGTATGTTGTATTTCAGCCAATGCCGATTTTGGCGTTTTGGTTGGCTTGTTCATGTTGGTTATATTACGCACAACCAGCCGGCCTATGTATTGTTATTATTAATTAATTAATTAATTAACGGTCACCATATTTGTTTAAAAGTGGAGCTGAATTGGTATGATCGTATTGGCTTAATTTCACACATTGTGGGGTCTAAAATTACCTTCATAGCAATTTTAGGTCCTAAAAGGGCACTAGAATTGTCATAAATAAGAATAAGAGCAATAACCATGCACTTTGAAGGCATTTGGGGTCTGAAAACAGAACTCAACTATCCCTTTAAACTCTAATAGAGTTAATAGTTTGAATCGTTGATGAATCGAGTTATACATGTTTCCATAACGAACAACAACGTGTATCTAAGTACAAACTGATAATATTTGCATAACTATAAACGGTGAAAGGTTCAGTTGACGATAATGACGAGGGTTGGCAATACACATTTCCTGAGTGTACAAATGGACGAAAACTTACAATAGATTTTTAAAACGGCAGGTATATTACAGAAACTTCGTTCAGCAATTCTTATTATACTTGATGATACGCTTCTTTTACACAATTTAAGCTATAGTAATATTGTGTGGGGGATTATATGATAATTATTCTGAGTTTATGGAACACCGTCAAATCCATTATTTATATATCTCAACAAATAAACATACGAATTAAAGGTATATTTAATGTTCATTTTATCTTGATAAACCAAACACACATCATTCCCAAATTTATTGCAAATTCGTTGATATCTAACAGTAATGTACATTGCTACAATACAAGAAGTAGATATTAATACCACGAATGAAAAACATGAATCGAGGTTATGTTGCTTATTCTTTTATATATTGGGGTCTTCCAATATGGAATTCATTGCCTTTCAATCTTACTAGTGTAAATACCTTAAAGTTAATACAACGTTTTTGTATGGGGTCATTTTTTTTCTCTTATCGTCAAGCGAGGTTTTAATTTCCATAATAGCAATACATATTTACATTAATAAGTCAATGATTGAGTGAAACATAACATAGGCTAAACATTAAAGTATATTCAACAATTCTTCAAGCTTAGTATTATTTTCTTTGCTAACACATTCATATCTTAAAAATAATCTTAGCAACGACTTTAATTTAAAAAAACAAAAGTCTGTGGGGAGTAAACAGAATCATTAACAATCTTCTTAACGTAACATTTATAAATTGCATATTCGCATAATTAAAAATAATATTCGAAAGTGAATATTTCTTGTTTCCAATATCCTTACCTACAACTATTATCTTTTGGTCTATTTGTGTTTCATTTTGGAATAGATTAAATATCAAATTACATATTATTTTCCAACACAAAGTCACATCCTTGCAATATAACATAAAATGAAAAATTGAGTCAACTTATCCACAAGAGTTGCATAAATTATTATTAACAATTTGCCATTTGGTATGGGGTCATGAAGTTGGTTCAAATGAACATATTGGAAGCAAATGCGATCCTACAATATTCAGTGATCGTTTTCGCGGTGAAATCGAGTCTAAAGTTATGAAATTGTAAATAATAAACCCTTTATGTTGTATACCTCCCTTTCAAGGTCTAGATATTAAATGAGGTATAAAACAATGTTTCTTGACTAAAATCGACCGATTTGCTATTCCGTTGGAAATTTTATAATACAACTAAATATTCTGAGATGTTCATGGTCGCAGCTTCGGTAAATCTTTATATTCAATTTTTCTCGAAAGCAGAATTATTTTAGGGGATAAATTTTCTAGTGCTTATAATACATCCACAGGGGCATCCAAATATATCAAAATTGTAAAGAATCACTATCCACCAAATTTCAAAATTTCCCAAAACTTTGTATTACCTTTAAATATATTTAAACGTAAGTTTATTGTTTCTATTAACTAATGAATACGTAACCTCTTTTGCCATATCTTTGTTTGTCACTTTGTAATTTATGTTGTACACTGTTTCGTTTGACTTTTGTTTAAAATATGTTAGTCACTTCTAGTCATTCTTCTTTTTTCATTATGTCACATACCTTTGGATATATTTTAATGGATTTGAAATAAATGCATTGAAGTGATTTTCTCTCCGTTTTCTCTGCCCACTATTCACATTTAGGAGAAAATATCGTACTATTGCGGTATTTGCCCGTTCATATTAGCATCAGTAGTAATACGGTATTCAGTTTCATAGACGAGTACCTCGTTGCAATATGGTAAAATACTATGTACATTTGATGGGGGGGGGGGGGGGGTGGGCCAAATGTTCAAGGATATTGTTTTTGTTAATATTTGATGATTATGTCCATAGACTCCGTTTAGAAAAAAAAGAAAATTCTTAAGCAATGTGGGCCTATTATGCACAAAGTGAGTTAGTACTTTGTGCATGAGAGGCCCATATTGCAAAACATTTATTGATAGAAAATCTAACCATGTAACAACTGGAAAATAGTGGTTTATCCAAACAAAGTCTATGCCAATCATCGTCATTTATTTATTAAAAAACAATATTTAGTCTTATCTAACCGGAGTGAGCTCTTTAGTTGAAGTTATTACATCAAACAAAATATAATTATTAAAAGAAAGTTCTTGTCACTTTTTTTACCTCACCAAAAGCACTTTTACCACAATTGTACTTGCCGATGGAATTGAATACCACATTATTGATG
>JAVYIG010016984.1:0-28412 GCA_035222895.1 Strongylocentrotus droebachiensis
TCCTAGAATCATCTGGTACATGTTTATGAACATGTATATTTATTTGTAAAGTTTCCATGAAAATCAGTGGAGAAATCTGTCTTTGTTATCCTGAATACCCAATTAGGGGGAATAAATGAGCTAAAATTTCAGACAAATTGGTTGCAATTTAAGATTTTTAAGAAATTCTTGTCTGGGAAAATAACCAAACTCAAACAGTGTAATTTACATATTTGAAATACAGACTCACATTACATGTATAGGAATTAGGGGTATTTGTCCTAAAAGTGGTGTTTGATATTTGTATCTTTACAGGGAGAAGAAAATAAAAGAACAAGTTTGTAATGCTTTAACAAAAAATTACCCTATGAATTTTAGGATACAAATGCATGCACCATCTTTGTTTAAAAACACAAGAAAGTTCTCAAATGACCCAACGTACAACATGTATTGTAAATGTAAATGTTTTGGCATTGGAGAGCAATACATTAGTACGTGATGTGGGTACAGTTATTATTTACACAGGTACACTGTATTTCTATTGATGGCTGTACAGTGTACAAAAATGTATGAAGCACTGGATTCCTCTCGCCCAAACCATTTAATAATTCCATGCCAGTGGTTGCTATGGCAATGGCAAGCATTTCATTAGCGAGTTTTAGATCGAGACCTGCATACACCATGCCTACATGTACAGTCTACACTGTGTCTTGACTATAGAACTGCAATGGTGTTTTATTCAGGCTTGATAGAATTTGGATTATATATTTATGAATGTGCTCTTCAAAGTGAGCTCAATTATTAATCCCACAAATGATATTGCTCATGCAAAGTACTAAAAGAGAGAGAGAGAGAGAAAGGAGGGAGGAGAGAGGAGAGAGAGAGGAGAGAGAGAGGAGAGAGAGAGAGAGAGAGAGAGAGAAGGGGAGGGGAGGGGAGATCATGGGGAGGTTAAACAAATGATGAAACAAAGACATGTGAGGTACATTGTTGCATGTTATTATAGTTATTGGGTTGGGAGGGGTTTATACATTTGTAGATACACCAGTATTAAAATGTAGAGAGAGAAAAAAAGCAAAACACCAGAAATACGGGACGACCATGAAACAATCAGGGAGAGAGAGAAGATACAAAAGATTGAAAACAACTGTCATTTTTCACATTCCAAAAAATTATTTTGTTGTTGCCATTTTCTCTAACTTTGTATTTTGTAGGAAACTAGACTAATTTTCTTCTATTTTCTGAATAGATAAAATTGAAAATAGACTTCCCAAAACATATTATAGGCTAAGGATTTGGATTAAAAGAAACATGTAGAAGAAAATATATTCAGAATTGATAAATATACTAGTATTTACAATTACAACAAGAATCTGTAATTTTTCCACTACATGTAGTTTTAGACTATTTTATTTTGACTAGGGAATACACTGTAAGGTTTTGATAACTACTGTATATGTACATGTACATGTACATGTATGTGTTATTGTAGAAAGTGCAAATATGTACATGTACAGTACATGTACATGTACGGTATACAGAGCAGGTGAAAGTATTGAAATATACATTTTCAGATGTTTTGAAATGAAGAGGAATGGAATACTACATGTATGAACTGGGGGGGGGGGGGGTGGGGGGCTGTACTACATGTATGTACAGGACAGGTGTACAGTACATGTAGATATGCATGTACATTTTGTATCAAAACAAAAGAATGAAAATGTATATAAGAGAGAGAGAGAGAGAGAAATGTAATTTTTTATGAGAGAGAAGAACCAATAAGAGAGAGGGACAGAGAGAGAGAGGTAGAATGTGTGAGAGTGAGAGGAGAAACGAAGATAAATTGTACAACCTGAAAATTTAATAAGATTTGTAGAAAGCTTCAGTATTAAAGGTAAAGACCAGTTATGGTCATGCGATTGCAATTGTGAAAGAAACGTTGTGGAATCGATCAGAAAAGGTTGATCATCTAGCATCTACTGTAGCATCTGCAAGGTTCTGGAATCATCAAAATGATAAGAAATTTGGCCCATTCTTCGTAAAGTTACAAGCACTATACACAGAAAGATGTATATGGGACTACCCTATATCTCTCACAGACCATGAGAGAAACAAATTTACCAAATATATGAATTAGTAGGCGGTTTCCCGGCAAATTTTTTATCATCATGTATTAGTCAAAACATATTCTTTCACATGATTGGTAATGAGAGCTTCCATTTCATTTTTTGAAATTGGGGCGTTTCCAATACTGGTCTTTACCTTTAAAGTTAAAGTTGTCAGTCGATGACATTGATGGATGAAAACTTATTGAATATGACTTGAGTGGAAGAAGCATTATTGGATTGGGAGGCAGATACGGTACTCTATCTGCCCTTCGGTCCTTGACAACTATGGAATTACATAGGTGTGGGAAGTCATTTGTGGGCAGCAAATCAAATTATGACTCTGTGTGAGATCCCTGGACTCTGTTCGATTCACTTGCATTGTATATCCGATCTCTTATCAACCCTTTCATATTTACTGTCAAATGAGCTTGAATCTGGAACTAGTGTTATCTGAGAGCTAGTTGGAAAGGTATCACTTTGCCCTGCTCTTAGTCTGGATTTCTCGACCTTTTATATTCACTCTTGAAGGAGGTTGAGTCTGGGATTAGTGCTATCTAAACGCTAATATGAAAAGTATCCGGATTACTTTGCTCTGCTCTGCTCTGCTCTGCTCTTAATAGTCTTAGTCTGGATTTCTAGACCTTTTATATTCACTGTTGAAAGAGGTTGAGTCTGGAATCAGTTCTATAATATCTACCGGTATAAGTATCAGCATCACTTTGATCTGCTCTTAGTCTGGATTTCTAGACCTTTTATAATCACTGTTGAAGGAGGGGACTGGTTGATTCTCGAATCGGTCCTACCTAAAAACTAATATAATTATAGAAAGATATCAGGATCACTTTGCTCTGCTCTTAGTCTGAATTTCTCGACCTTTTGTATTCACTGTTGAAGGAGCTTGAATCTGGAATTAGTTTTATCTGAGAGCATGTAGTCAGAACGGTATCATCAATTCAGCATCACTTTGCTCTGCTCTTAATCTGGATTTCTCGACCTTTTATAATTTATATCCATTGTTGGAGGAGGTTGAGTCTGGAATCAGTTCTATATCTACCGGTATATAGCTAAGAGAAAGTATCAGCATCACTTTGCTGTGCTCTTAGTCTGGAATTCTAGACGTTTTATACTCATTGTTGAAGGAGGTTGAGTCTGGAATCAGTTTGATCTAAAAGCTAATAGAAAAGGTATCAGCATCTCTTTGCTCTGCTCTTATTCATTTATTTATTTTTGGACCTGCTTCTAGAGAAGGTATAGTGAAGATCGCAGAGCAACTTTTCATGCAGTGTCCATGAATTGAACAGTTTCAGCACAAAACATATACTTATTGCAGGTGACAATATCTCCTTGGGGATGGCAGTAAAAGAAAATCAGAAACCTTTTCATTGCAGAAATATGTACCTTACTCAAACATTGTAGTCTGTTTACTAGTGTGCAGACCTCTAGGCTCTAGTAGTCTACAACAAGCATTGATATGTTTGCTTATCATTTTATCTTGCAGAATCTTGAAGGAGGCGTGCGACTTCTCGACTTGTTTATCGGCGAACAGCAGGCCATCAATGAAGAAGCGTTGAAAATTGTCATCAGCGATTTCAATTAACCATGGCTGACATGTATGAGCAACCAAGTGGTAAGTGACCCCCTTCTCTTGGTTGTTGGAATACAAATCTTTCTTTTTTTTGTAGATGGTAAATGTCGGTAGGCAGTTCTATGTTTATGCTATTTGTCATAAAGTGGTCATGAAAGTGAAAAAACACATTTCGGTTGAATGGAAATCATTCAAATATACATTTACACTGTTCAAAAAACAACTGAAAACTTACCTGTACAACTCCTCTTAAATTGTTGGTAGTCTAAGAGAGCAGTGCCTTGTATCTTTTGGAAAAGGCGCTATATAAATCTAATTATTATTATTATTTATTATGTACATAAACTAAAGAGATGATTGGTACTTAATTGAATAATACCTACCTAGGAATAAAGACACGCTAAACTTTTCGTCTTGTCCTTATCAGAGTAAATCGCAATGAACAGAAAGCCCAAATCATTATAAAGAAACAAAGCATGAAGAAAAAAAGTGCTGTGATTGGCTGTCGAAAAGGTAGGCGTCATGCCAGCCTCACTACATGAAGACTCTTGTGATATTTTAGCTAGCTTTCCTAGTTTCCTACAGCCTATTTTCATAAAGCATCTGGCATTACATCTTCTTTCAAGCAGCCGATCACAGTCCATTATTTTTCAAGCGCTTTTTTTCTTTAGCGTCCGTTTATATTGTCAGATTTGGGCTTTCTGTTCATTCTTGCGATTTACAGCCGCTGACTAGCGAAATAACACAATTTGGCTTACCTTAACCTCGGCTTTGCTTTCGTGTGATATCGATATCGATAGTTGAAGTTCCTGGATGACTGAGCAATACGAAAACAATATTGGTCAGTCATCCGGGCACTGCGCTTAAGATAATGAATACCGGTACACTGATTTATTGTACCACTTGTAAGCCTTATAGATAATGATATTCTATTTAGATGTGTGTATGATTGTTTTCTTTACGTGACACTAATTCTTCTTCTTTGTAGAGCTTTCCCACGAGGATCCCGCCATGTATGCGGAGCTAGGGAATTTTGCTATTGAGAAGAGAATCGGAAAGGGACAATTCAGTGAGGTATACAGGGCAAGATGTCTCATCAACGACAGGGTCACGGCACTCAAGAAAGTCCAGGTGAGTTAAAGAATGACAATCATAACAATAATAATAATAAAAGTGCGTTCTTCTATAGCGCTCTTGTTTGTCAGACTTGACACTCGTGGTGCTCCACAATTATTATCTCGACTTTAACATGGCTGCCATAATGGTGCTCTAGCATTTCAAGGAATCAATTCGTGTCAGGCACCCATTTACGATACCTGGATGGAGAGTGGCAAATGTAGATTAACGTCTTGCCAAAGGACAGACTTGACACTCCTGGTGCTCCACAATTATTATCTCGACTTTAACATGGCTGCCATAATGGTGCTCTAGCATTTCAAGGAATCAATTCGTGTCAGGCACCCATTTACGATACCTGGATGGAGAGTGGCAAATGTAGATTAACGTCTTGCCAAAGGACAGACTTGACACTCCTGGTGCTCCACGATTATTTTCTCCACTTTAACATGGCTGCTATTATGGCGCTCTAGCATTTCAAGGAATCAATTCCTGTCAGGTACCCATTTACGTCACCTGGGTGGAGAGTGGCAAATGTAGATTAATGTCTTGCCAAATGACATTAGTGCCTTGGTCAGACCTCGAACCGCGAACTATGTGACCTACAGTCTGGTGACGTATCCACCAGACCATGACACCTCCACATGGGATCATGAATATGAATACACATTTCAAAAAATATTTTATTTGATATTTTGTTTAATCCACGCTCTAGTAAGGTACCAGTTTGATACTGTAATCACTATAATAAATGTTGATGGGTGGTATTAGTATAGGACAAAATACTCTGACTTGCCCATTATTAAATGATAACATTAAGCGATGTGACAATTTAACAAGGGAAAAATCATCTTGTAATGCATGTCCAGATTACCAAATCGCTTGAAATCTTCCAATATTATGTTTCCAATTTTCAGAATAGATTAATATACATGTATACTGAATCGAAACTTGATTAGAACGAGTTGCTTTGGATGATAGAAATTACATTTGTATATTGAACTTTTGCTTTATCAGGGCTCAAAATGTAAAGAAAGTGGGGGGGGGGGGGGGGGAAGAAAAAAACAAATCTCAAATGAAATTACAAAGAAGCAGGACTGGCAAATTGACCCTGCTGTAATAATAATAATAATAACAATATTTATAAAGTGCAACATAATTATCCATCTCTAGAGATGCTCAAGGCGCATACAAATAATCTGAATTAATATTCAACATATTATTATAACCAGTGTTCTTATGATAAGGTTCAATTGTACAGTTTTACTTCAGGAAAAAAAACAGGAGAAAAAAAGGCTGCCCTAAACATGTCATTTAGGTCAGTATTGTTTTGTTTTATTATTTGAATCTTGTATTGATTTTCCTTTGCACAGATATTTGAGATGATGGATGCAAAAGCGAGGAACGACTGTATAAAGGAAATTGATTTATTGAAGGTAACGTTTTAAACAATTTCCTTTTTTTTTTTTTTTCTTTGGTATAAAGCTTGTTTGTTATAGAAATAAAATAAAACACTCTTTAATACATACATGTAAAATGAATCTCATATACAGTAATGTTAATATACATGTTTGTGAATTTAATTCTATTTGATATGGATAGGCGTAGGAAGACTTTTAGTAGCTCGACTGACGATTAAATACGTTTATATGTACCAACTTACAAATATAGCATTTTTTTGTTTTAAATATAATGGACTATTGAAAAAGGTAAAAACAGCAAAATCACTCATAGTTTATTTACTTTTTAATAAAATAGAGTACACCTTAGATAGCATATTGCAATAACTTCATAACTTTGGCAAAATTATAATTAATGCATTTATGTGTTCCAAGCTTTAGATTTTAAGTGTGAATTGTGTATATAATTTTGTACATGTACAGTACATGAACATATGTGACCCGGCACCACAAAACCACCAAAAAGTCGCAAAAAATTATTTTCCTGATTTCATCTGATTATGAAAGAAGAAGTTCTCCTCATTAAAATGGTATATTACTTGTCCAAATTGAAGCTTCCTAACCCTTTCAATTTAGTGAATGAAAAGAGCTGGTGAGGGAGGTTACTGGTATTAAATTGTGAGAAAGAGAGCTTTAAAGTTTGGGGCTATTCAAGCATGCGAAGCAAGCAAACCACAGGGAAATCAATAGAAGGGTGAATCAAAAGGCCATAGCAACCACTATGAAGAGATTTTCAGATTAGGCTGAAATTTAGCCTGATGGTCAAACATAGTCTGTTCATTATGTTTCTGAGGTTTCAATGTGTGGACTTAAGTCTTTCAAAAGTTATTATGTTGTAAATGTATAGAGTTGTAATTGGACAGATTAAGTGAACTGCAACATAGTGCCGAGACACCTGCACTAGACAATGCCTATTCATGGTGGACCCGGAGTCTTTTTGTTCCCCCTTACATAACACTGCTTGTCACCTATCTTGTTTTGTATACATCTGGGCAATTATTTGTAACCACATTATCAGGAATTCTCTCGTCGCTGTCTTGCCCGAAGTGTTCAGTAAGCAAAGCTGTAAGGTTGGCCTGATCCCCCGCAGCTAGCCCCCGCATCATCGCTTCGTTGACCGCCCGAGCTACCCGGGCATCTGCGTTGGTGCACCCCGGTACCATCCCACGGCTCTGCTCACGTACAAAACCTGGCATTGTAACGACGTTGTAGACTTTTTCGCAACTTGTCACTCTCAAATGTATAAAATATAATAATGTTCTTAGGTCTACTCTTGATCAACAAATTCTGGATATGTGATGTACAATCAAGCTAGTCGAAGTCGTTAACGGAGAATATAAGACGAACGCAAATCTGGAACTCGGATGTGAAAGCGGATACAAACAAAATGGCGCGCCGCACTGATTGCTATAACGGACCAATCACAGCCCGCGTAGCACGACCCGTTAGCAACGACCGACCATTTCCGGACTACGATAATTTCGCTCGGGAAAAGTGATCAAATTTTGGAAGAGACCGAAGGCTGTGCGAAAAAAACTGGTCTAGAAAAACCGTTTAAAACACATCTTCTACTATGTTTTAGACTTCCAAATTTTGATACTAGGTACAGAAAAGACCACTCTTTCAGAAAATGCAAAAAAACAAAAATCTATTTTTTTCACCTAAATTGACATTTTAGCTGATTACGGAGAATCGCTGGTTGCGACTTTTTGTTGGTTTTGTGGTGCCGGGTCACATATAAGTAAAATACAATTCATAAAATAAGGGAAAGATTTCAATATTATGTTTGTTTAGCATTTTAGAAAAGGTCAGCATTTGGTTGTGTTAGACTGTTAAAGTGAAACAAGAAAATCATGCTTTCTTTATTTCCATTTCTTAGTCTTTTTTCTTCTTTTTTACTTCACTTTTTCTTCCTGTTAGTCTTTGGACCATGATCATGTGATTAAGTATTTGGCATCGTTTATTGAAAACAATGAGCTGAACATTGTACTAGAGTTGGCTGATGCAGGAGACTTATCGAGAATGATTAAGGTAAGATGAATTTCCCTGTTACATGTATGTGCTCGTTTTATTTTCTGCTTAGAACTGGTGAAGCAATGATTAGACGCACTTTACAGAGTTGTTTGCAGACAATTTTCTTGATGCACTGCGTTTTTAGATTAAAAAATAGAAATCAATAGAAATATATGTCTGAAAGGCAAATTGTAAAGCCAGAAAGTTTCATGATTTGCAAAGATTATGCGTTCTTTCAATTGTGATTCTTGTATTTTGTGGCATGATACAAATTGCAACCTGTTTCAAAAGATTCATGCTTGCAAAAACTGTTGGGTTTACAGTAGTTGCATTTCTTTCTCCTATTTCTTCATCACCACCTTGAAATTGTAAAATGCTTACTTTGAAATGCAGAGTAATTGTCGCGACAATGTGGGCTTATCCCAATTTTTGAAATCAATTTCCTGTTGTTGTGTTCTAAATGGAATTGCAACTCCTATTCTGAGAAGACAAGCATATCATCTGTTACAAGCAGCGTCATTCCTTGATCCTGTAGTATCATCCTGGGGTTTGGATGGATGTCATACTTGAATGCCAGAGTGCATGACATCATCTTATTGAAGTGGGACTTCCCCCTTATCTCGACTGCGTGAGGAAGGAATTCATCAGAACCCGGATCCCTTGTGGGGGCTCACTGACTGTCTCAACAGGATATTGGAATTCTCTTCTTATAAATCCGGGATGTGAAAATCGGTCTGAATCAAGTCTGGAATGGGCTTTGATGTTAAAGAGAAGGTTGAGTTCTGGGAAGAGATGAAAAATAATTTGTGAGCGTTATCATTGTATTATACAAGTCTGGAAGAACATCAGATACAAAGTGTTCCCTGAAAAGCATAGCTCTTCAGATGTCTTAATATTCTGAATACGGCATGTAACATCATAAAAATCAGGACAGATTTTTATGCCACATGTTCGTGTAGTCCCATATACATCTTTCTGTGTACAGTGCCTGTAACTTTAACAAGACTGGGCCAAATTTCTTATCATTTTGATGATTTCAGAACCTTGCAGTACACACCAATACTTATCAACCGTTTCTGATCGATTCCACAACGTTTCTTTCACAATGCAATCGCATGACCAGAACTCAACTTTATCTTTAAATCAGGAGAGAAAAGGGGGGTTTGAGAAGAGTTCATTGTGATGGGTGATATGACTTCTTAATAGCAACTAGGAAACAAGAGAGATTAGTTCCAGGTTATTCAGGGGTTACAACGTTAGGTTCATGTAGAGGTTACATGTACATGTAGGTTCAGAAGCCCAACTCTAATGAATGTAAATGTAATGCAGTGTTTTGTTTGAATGCATTCTGTTTGCTTTGGATGAAACTCCTTGTTTGTTCATTACAGGTAAACTATTGTATATCTGGGCCCTGTTTCATAAAACTTGTTATCAATAACAAATGCTAAATTTCTGTGATGAATTTGCTCTCAGCCTACCAAATGCAACAATTTCAGTAGCTTTTAACAGGTACATGTATTGTAACTTGTTATTGTTTATGAAACAGGGCCATTATCTGTTTGCTCTCTTTATTGAATATTCTGTTTATTTCTTATCTGCTATCATGCCCATTAATTCTACTCTTCTCCTGTATCTCTATCTCTATCCATCCCCTCATCTGTGTCTCTCTTGCTATCATCCAATCAGTTGTACATGTATACTCTAAATCTACATCCCTCATCATTTCCTTCTTTCTCTTCATATCTTATTTTTTCCACTTGTCTTTCCTTGTATACCTCTTTGCTAATAGTTTTCAGTTCTTTCTAGATATGATACATTTTTGCTGTATTGTCTTGTCTTTTCATATAATAGAAGTTCTCTAATTCCCATCTTCATTTATACTGCTGATTATGTGTCTGACACCAACTATTATCTTTTCCCCTCTTTGATGTTTACAATAGACCAGTTCACGGTACGCACATGTCCCAAATGACCCTGAATATCCACAGATCTTCAAAACATGAAGAGGCCGGTCCCACTTTGTACATTTTAAAATAATCACTCCTACAGCGATGGAGATGCTACATAAATAGTCTTTGTGTCCCCTTTTCAAAGAATACTTCCACCAGTGTATCACAGAGTGCACTGCTCAGTTGTGCATAAATGAATAATGATTACATAACTTTTATGAGCACATATCCAGTATTTTGTCTCCGTGTGTTACAAAATTTGGTCTGCAATGACCTTTATCTGCTCATGCTCATACTTCAACAGTGAACTGGCTTATTATGTTTGTCGTCATGGTCTATCCAATTTGTATTGACCATGCTATTTTTCTCTATAATGTAGCATTTCAAGAAGCAGAAACGGTTGATACCGGAGAGAACCATATGGAAGTACTTTGTCCAGCTTTGCAGCGCACTAGAACACATGCATCAGAAGAGAGTCATGCACAGAGGTATCACTTCATTTTTAAACAAAAAATCATTCAAATTTGGGTAATTCCATAAATTAGGGACCCCCCTTTGGTGTCCCTGTTACATAAGGAACCCACACATATTTTTGACTCTGAGTAAAGACTTAAATAGTGGAGTGAGATTGTAAAGTGATTTCCAAGCATAATATTGCATCCTCATACCTAGAATCACTTAACAATCTCACTCCACTATTACTCAGAGCCACAATTTACTATTCACTCAGAGCCACAAATGTGTATGTTCCTTATGTATTAAAGTGGGACACAAATAGAAAATAGCCTTTATCAGACAATGGCATTCAAAAGTTGTTGAATATTGTAGAGGTTGCACAAATTTGAATAGATAAGTTGATTTTATTCATGACAAAGGATCTTAATTTTACCATTAATTAATGCTTAAAAGTATTCTACTTTTCAATTATCATGTCTAGGGTTAACAGAATAATAATTAACTTTTATGATCATTTACTGGCAAGTGGAAAGATATTATATAGGTTTATAGATATTATCTCATTGTTGTAGGTTTTGTTCTTGATTTTGTTACTATTAACATTAATTACAATAAATTATCTTTTAACAATGAAATTCAAAGAACAATTACAATGGGTATGGGGAACTAACTAAAACTGTACTGTGATGGACATATTTTGTATCCTTTGACTTTGTATGCTTTGTCCAATAGTCTGTTAATTATATGCTAGTTTACATGTATGTCAAATAATGTTATTTCCTTACTACAATATGATCGTAATTATTAACTTTTATAATTGTGTTCATAATTTTATACCATTTATACATTATATCTAATTTTTGTCATCATTGTATATGATATGTATTTCTGTGAATTCATGCATATGTAAATCTTTAGATTAATCATGTAATATATTGTATAAGTGATTGTTGTAAAGCGCATAGAGAATTTATTATTATTCGCTATATAAAAATGATTTGATTATTATTATTATTATTACTCAGATATCAAGCCTGCTAATGTATTCATCACTGCCGATGGTAAGGTCAAGCTAGGTGACCTTGGTCTGGGGCGTTTCTTCAGCTCCAAGACCACTGCTGCACATTCCCTGGTTGGCACTCCGTACTACATGTCACCCGAACGCATCCACGAGACGGGGTATAACTTCAAGTCGGACATCTGGTCCCTCGGCTGCTTGTTATACGAGGTAAGATGCTGTTTTCATTATGACTGGGACCACATAACTTTTTCTTTGAAGGAGGTGCATATGTATTAGCATAATATAATGGTCTACAATCATGAAAATTACAGATTTGAAATCACATTAGTACCATCAGGAAAAGTATCAGATTTGTGTTGCGTACCGTATTTGCCGGCGTAAAGGCCGCACCGCCGTATAGGCCGCACCCCCGATTTTGACATTTAAAAAAAAAAAAAAAAAAAAAAGTTTTTTTTTTTTTTTGGTTGTTGTTGTTGTTTTGTTGCCGAAAACCCACGCGGGGAAGGACCTTCATTTAACATCGAGGTGCAGTTAAAGGCGCTGATTTGTGCTTGTAAACTTGTCACAAAATAATAGTAACAATGTCGTTTTTAGAAGAATGTGTAAGATCATTAATGTGAATTAAAAACAAAAGAGTACTAGGTCCTAGGATAGTACCTTGTGGAACACCATTTGTTATATAAAAAAAATTGAGGAATTATTATTATAAACTACATATTGAGATCTATTAGAAAGATTACTTTCAAACCAAGATGACAGACAAATTTTAGTGTTGTTGTAGTTTCCGAGTGGTGAGTCAACACTGATTACTGAGCTGGGAGACATTGCCAGGCATAGCGCCATAAATCAAAACTAAAAAAAAAAAAAAAAAAAAAAAAAAAAAAAAAAAAAAATCTTTTTTTTACTCTTTCGCCGCATAGGCCGCACCCCGACTTTTTGATATTTTTTCTTCCAAAAATACTGCGGCCTATACGCCGGCAAATACGGTAGCTCTTTCATGGAATTACCCATTTACATTGCAAATAGAAAATCGCCTTTATCAGACAATGACTTTCAAAAGTCGTTGAATATTGTAGAGGTTGCAACATTTTGAATTGATTAGTTGATTATGATCATGGCAAGGATGATCATGACAAGGAATAGCATAATCCTATATTATTTTTTTAACCCTGATGATAAAAATAGGAATATATTAGGCAATTGCTGTAATTGTAAACTAGATAGAGATGGCAACATCCACTCTTTCCCTTGGTCATAATCACTGGAAAAACTGTGTTTCTAAACACAATCGCAACTACTTTAGAAATATTAATATAGGGGTAATTTCAATACCCTATCGTACATCCCATAGAAGTTATGCTCAGATTACATTATACCGCCTTGTCTTGTTCGCGCATTTTAAAAATTGACGCAAAAGGCTATTGAAATAGGCCTAGGTTGATTTTTCGAAAGTAGTAATTTGGATTACATTTTCTATTCACAATTCCTCTCTAAATCGGGATTATGTATATTGAAATTTCAAATTATAGCCAATGTAAATTGATGCATGATACAGAATTAATATTAATCACATTAAAGTGCACATTGGTTTTACTCATTTTTGTTCATACAAGCAACAATTGGCCTTTAATATTTTGTTTGCATGTATGCACATACATGTATATGTGGCATTCATTAAAACATTGGAGTTGCAAGATTTGCTCTCATATTCTGGTACACATAGCATGCATGTATGCTTGTACATATCGTTCTGTCATCCATCCTTTATCCCTTCCCGCTCCCCCTCTCCCATATCCCTCTCTCTCTCTCTTTCCCTCTCACCCCCCCCCCCCTCTCTCTCCCTCTCTCTCTCTCTCTCTCTCCCTCTCTCTCTCCCCCTTTCTCTCCCTTTCTCTCCTTCTCTCTGTGACCTTCAATGAAGAGGAAGTCATACAGGTGCTAAACTTCCTTTTCCAATGCTGAATTTAAAAAATATCAAAACGAACAACAAATTATTGAATGGAGTTCATCCAAATTGCCTAGTAATGTAGCTTTATTAGATAGATGTCCATGTACATAGTTTTTTGTTATTCTTTTGGAACTCTCATAGAATCAAACTTCAATATTTAAAAGAATTTTGTTTAAGCACTGTGTTTCTTTGTTGCATTTGCATATTGTATATGTAGTATGCCTTTTTCCTTTTTCAATTGCATAGATTGTGAAGTTATGTATTTAAGTCATTGTTCGTTTGACAGTGTACATACATGTACTGTATGCAACTGAACAAATATGAAATGTTGATTGTGTGTGAAACTCTTCTAAAAATTTCCCTTGAATTCCTATAAAATGCCATCATTACACTCTAGACTAGACTTCAAATTTTCACCTTGCACACTCCTCCGAATTTCCCTGGACGCTAAATAAAAGCTATAATGGCCTTGTATTTTATTTTCCTTGCCCCCCCCCCCCTTGCCCCCCCCCCCCCCCCTTGCCACCATCCCCCCTCCCCCTCACACACACACTGGCTTGTGTGTACATTGTTCAGATGGCAGCCCTACAGTCCCCCTTCTACGGGGATAAGATGAACCTTTACGCCCTTTGCAAGAAGATTGATAAATGCGATTACCCGCCCCTTCCCGCTGATCATTACACTGAGGAGGTAGGGTGGTTTGTTGTCAGTTGTTGCCATGGTTATTTGTGGTTTGTCGTCTCGCAATATCAGTTTGTTGTGTAGCACTATATATACTAGAGTTTACTTGTGTGATCATCTTGTGTATTAAATTAACACACCACTAATGGAGTGCATTTATCTCTCCCTCTTTCCACATTTCTCTCCTTTTCTCCATTGTGTTGTGACCCCATCTGTAATTCTTTCTATATCTCTCTGTATTTCTCCCTCTCTATCTCCCTCTCTCTCTCCGTCTGTCACTGTATCTCTCTCTCTCACTCTCTCTCTCTCTCACTCTCTGTCTCTCTTTTGTGTCTCTCTTTCTGCCTCTCTGTGTCTCTCTGCGTCTCCCACCTGTCTCTCTGCGTCTCTCTTTTTGTGTCTGTTTTTCTGTCTCTCTCTTTCTGTCTCTTTCTGTCTCTCTCTTTCACCCTCTCTTTCTCTCTGTGTGTCTATATCTTATCCCATCCTTGTCGCCGTCTTTTGTGCTGCACCATATTCGCCTTACACCAACCCCCCAAAATTCATGTGTGTGTGCAATAAAAAATGATTTAAAAAAAAATTAAACAAAAACCCAAAATACTTTATCTGGCATTTGAAAACTAACTATCGACTCACGGGAATAATCCCTCTCAAAAATATTATATTATTGGTTGATGGGACTGGCACACGTACTTAACAAACATGATTATGCCCTCACCTGGTGCAACATGTCATTGTGGGTTGTGTGGTGAACTATAGATGGCAGCATTGCATTCGCCGTTCTATGCGGAGGGTTTGGATTTGTACTCTCTTTGTCAGAAGATTGATAAATGTGAATACCCCGGCTTACCGGCCCACTACTCAGATGAGGTAAGTTCATCTCGATTTGACAAAGTTTTGAAACATTTGAAGGTAAGCAACAGAGGAAAAAATAAAAATACAGTCAAACCTGTCTACAGCAACCGCCCAAGGGAAACACAAAAAGTGGTCTTTGTAGACAGGTGGTCCTTGTAGACAGGTTCCTTTAGTACATGTTTCAATGAGAAACCATTTTCAAGGGAAATACAAAAATGTGCTTGCTGTAGACAGGTGGCCTTTGTAGACAGGTGGTCACTAAAGCAGGTTTGACTGTAGTAGATTTGCTGAATTTTTGCTTTCAAAGGGAAATCTACCCTGATAATAATTTTGGTTTTGATAAAAGCAGAAAAATGAGAGAAACAGATCAGTAAAAGTTTGAGCAAAAACCTGATTAGAAATAAGGAAGTCTACAATGATAATAATTTTGATTTTTAATAAAGCAGAAAAATGAGAGAAACATTTCAGTGAAAGTTTGAGCAAAAAAACGATTAGAAATAAGAAAGTTATGAATTTGTGAAGGTGCAATCAATCAAACATGAATTGGCAACTCTGTAACGTACCTTGACCTTTACAAAAAAATTAAAAAGTTCATATTTTCTCTTAAGAAAATTTTCAATCACACATTCACCTTAAATATAATTATACAACCTCTGTATGAAACGAGTCATTCCATCATCAGTAACTACTCTATGTTTCAAAGATGACAACTTCAAAAATTCATAACTCTCCTATTTTTAATCAGATATTGCTCAAACTTTCACTCATTTGTTCCTCTCATTTCCTCTTTAATAATTTTGAAAACTGGCTTACATGTACGTTTATCAAAAGTGTGAAGTCCTTGAATCATTTGTTTTTCACTGTTAAACCTTTTCTAAAGTAGCAGAGATGCTATAGATTCAGATTATATAAAGTCCATCTATTAAAAATCATATCTTGTTACTCTCATTTAATACCTGTACACTAATTGTGCATGTACATACATTTTTATACAGTCATCAGTGTAGTGTTATATCAGTTTTGTTTCTAACTTCATTATGGTTGTGGGCTAAAATTTGTAAATTTCCAGAAAGTAAACGAATATTGAATTGATTGATGGATTGATTGAGAGTAATCCTATTTGTCCACATGTGTAGTTTTAATACCCCAGAATTAAATTAGATACCCAAGATACACATATTCTCTTTTGCCATTCTAATCATGATCTGAGTGATACATATGCCTACAAATTGTGTGCTTTTCCAAACAAATTTGAAGACAAAATTTGTGCTTGATTCAGTCATTTTTTTCTACCCTCAATGGCCCAAATTCACAAAGGAGGTTTAAATTTTACACCATGGGTTTGATTTAGACCATAGGTTGTTCAAACCTCGCATTGTGAATACGAGCGAGGTTTAAACCGTCAGTTAAATTTAAACCTAGGCTAAATAACCCACGGTTTATAAAACCGTTGGTTAAATTTAAACCTCCTTTGTGAATTCGGGCCAAAAAGTTTGCTATTACATATCGTCTGTTGAGAGCCAGAAGGGTATTTACTCTCTGCAGAAGTTTACAAGGTTATAAATGCCCTTCTTGCTCCAAACACAATATCATTTAACTACATGTAGATTATGACTCACACCTTCAATAGTTCCATTTCTGTCTTTTAGATGTTTTACAGCGTTTAATTTGTGTGAAATTTGTATGTGAGGATTAATACTAACACAAATCGAGTACATGTAATATCTGTTGATTAGTTATAGTAATATGAACATTCTGTTTATTTCTTTATTTTATTTTTGGATATTTTGTTAATGTATTTATTGATTTATTTGTTTTAAACTTATTCATTTATTTATTTACTTAATTATTTATTAATATATTCATTTACTTGTTGATCTATTAATTTATTCATTTTTTGCTCCAATTTTAAGTAGTGAAGATACATGTAAGCCTCAATCTTATTTAAAGTTCCCTCATATTTTTATGTTTGTGTCAATGTTATTGAAAATGTGAGTTTATCAATGGAAATACTCGTAAGAAACTGGAGATCAACCTATGAGAAGAATGTAAATTTTTGTTGTCTTTTTCACATGAACCAATTATGAATTTGAAGAAAAAAAACAACAACCATTTTGACAACATTAAAGTTTATTATCTATAGAAAGAAATGATAACAATTTTGTTTGATTATTTTATAGTCCACAGGTAATATTGAGTAATTTCAATAATTGTTGAATTCTCTGTAGCTCTCTCTCTCTTGACTGGTAATTACATGGAATCACAAAATCATTCAATAAATCAACAATTTAGTGACACAAAGACGTAACTCCATATTTTGCCAAAATGTTTAGAAAAATGTGGGCTTCCCAGGAAACACAAGGACTTACATGTAACTCCACCCAACACCCCCATTGAAGTCAATGGCTAGTGAAACATAGACTTAAGTCCTTAAGGCCCAAGTGCTCAGTGACACATAAACCACTTTTTCTCAAAATGGCCAAAATGGAGTTACGTCTTTGTGTCACTGACCCCTCAAAATGTAAAACTGAATTTCAAAGTTTAATATAAGATGAGTTAACGTTCTTTTTCTCCTTATTGATATTATTTTCAGCTGCGTAACCTGGTTGCAATGTGCATTCATCCAGACCCCAACTTGAGACCTGACGTCTCCTATGTCCTGGAGGTGGCCAAGAGAATGCATATGCAGAGTGTCCAGTCAAGTTAGTCCTTCTAGCAGTCCCACCCCTTCCTTTCCACGTCCCCATGTATGTACTAACAACGATACCCCCAAGCCAAGGCCACAACCGTCTTGCGTAGTGTGATGAGTATCGAAGGCGGAGTGCATCGTATACAGGGTTCATATTTCAGTCACTCCCGCAATCATCATACCGACTCCTAACTGACCGTTACATGGTTCTTGGGGCACTGTACCGGTCAGTTTGGTCTGTGACTTGAGGTATTACAGATCACATGGTTGCATCACCCATCACAGATCTTACGTTGCCTACTGAAACCGGGTGGCCCCTGTATTAAGCCTATCGCAATGAATGAATCTAGAAATCAACAGGTTAACAAGTCAATGTAAAGCAAGTAATTTCCTTCAAAACGTCAGAGGCGACATTTACCCTTAGAATCATTCTGTTTGTAATGCAAGGTTCTATGTCCAATAGTGCACTTAATAGTCTGGAGTGATGTGTTCATTAACCTGCTTTGCCTATTCAGAGTCTTGTAACGTAAAATGGCAATTTCTCAAATACAATGTAGTATAATATAATGCGTATACTTCTGTGGTGAATTACATTGACAGTTTTGTGATCGACATATTGGACAAGTGATTCTTTTTTTATTGTAGCCTTTGGGTCATTGCGGGTCAAGTATTGTACATACATGCACTGGGTTATATCAAAGGTGCAGAAGGATGAACCTTTTATTTCCTCTCGCATTGCACCATTCTCTATATGTGGGGACTACATGTAAAATATTGTATTGTAATGTATGAGGTCATTGTGGGAATGTAGGCCTACTGTACACGTTTCCAAACATGAACATGATGTTATAGAAATCATGAGACTCGATGCACTTTGTAAGGATATTATCCTGTTTATTTTATGATGAAACTTTGTGTGTGAGCAGCTTTAGACTCTAATTTTTGCTTTGGAATTCAAGCCCCCAAAATTTACATTTCAAGTTTTTATTTTTTCCAGATTTTCCAATTGAAATGATGTCACCCATTGTATATTAAGTAAGCTAGAAGGGGAAGAAATAGCAAGTTATTCCTTTGAGTTTCCGGATCGAAAAGAAGAGAAAAGAAATATTGATGTTTCCGTCCAGGTTTTGAGTGGTATTAGGAATAGAGGTGTTCAGGTTCATTACAGGAATAGAGGTTTAATATTTTGTTTCAGTGAGGATTGCAACAGTGATGCACTGTATAGCTTGATTGTAAACATTTTTATCATACATTGATCAAATGATAGCAGTATTTCTTTACAGTTGTCAAGCAAATGTCTTTTCAAACATGGACTATTTCAACAGTCTCTGATTTAATCATTTTCAATAGAAAATATCATAACATTTAACATTGTTTAAGGTGATAAAAACAGTCATAATTTGTTACATGTACCTTTCATGCACTGTTCGTATTGGAGACTCTGGTTATTATTAAACTAATTTAATTCTATTATCCATTTTCATATGTATAAAGTAAAACACTGTTTTCTAATATTTAGCAGTAGCTCCACAACCTGTATACCAATCAGGGAAGTGGATAATTCAGTAGTAAAATTTGTTAAGAGTTGTGGCATTGAGTTCCCCGAGGCATGGATGGACAGTCATGTATTGCACAAGATTACATACAAATTGTTGCTTAGATACAGTCTAGTAGAATTGTGCATATCAGAAAATGTTGAGTATTGTGTTGTGAAAACACAAACTTTGTCAGTTGAAGATAGAGTTGCTGCAGGAATTAATGTTATAGGATGTAAACATGAAAGAATATATTTATTAATTATTCATATTAAACATGAAGGTGTTCAGAGTAATTTAGAAACACATCATGTAGAGAGTAAGTGATATCAATATTTTGTTTAAATCATACAAATTATTTTTTCCTGTGATATAACATTATAAGTGTATAATTTGTCATTTATAGTAATAACTTGTGTGAATTTTCCATTGATTTCTTTGAATTTCATGAATATATTCTGAATATATTTCTTCACTTCCTTTTCCACCTGTATGAATAAGCTACATGTATGAGTGCATTTCCATGATTCTTCTCAGAATGTTGTAAAATATAATTAATTTATCTGGACAAAATTATGCGTGGAACTCAGGACCAAGGTTTCAAACTGTTTTGAATGAGTGGCTTGAAGCTGTGTGCTGTGAATGAAATATTATTACATGCGGCATGTTTGAAATGAAGTGAAGTGAAGCAAGGATGAGACCAATATCTGCTTAGAACCAGAAGGGCATTGAGTAACTCATATAATTTTATTGGCTCAGTGGTCTTGTAACAGGATAAGTCCTGGGGTTCAAAACCAAGTCGATGCGCTAGTGCCCTTTGGCAAGACATTAATCCTCATTACCTAGTCCGTCGGAGAGGACTTGAAGCTGTCGGTCCCCTGGTTGCTTGTTTCCAAGTACCGTTACACATGGTTTCTTAGCAGTTGGGTAAAACAAAGATAACAGCCTTCGGGCTCTAAACAGACAATATATTAGAAATTTATAGGGCATCTGAATGATAAGATATCAGGACAACTTCTTCAATGGATTATCGATTATTAAGTACATGCAAAATTGTTTATCTGTGCCTTGCATGTACAGTCAAAGCCTTGGCAGTCTAGTCAATTACATGTAGGATATTAAAGTGAAATTGTGTATCTTACGGCTAAACATTAAATATCTTTATTGTGATTGTTCCCTCTTTTGCTGTCTTGCTATGGCTATGCATTCCATGGTATATACATTAGTGGATGTAATGTCATTTTTGTTTGAAAGTGTTTTGGAAAGCTGATGTGGCCTTCAAAGAGAGTTTACTATAGTGTGTTTTTCAGTGTCAAAATGGATTATACTATAAACAGCCTGTGTGTATTTTCACTAAAGCCTTTTTTTTATATATCCATTAAGATAAAGAATTATTGAATATGTCAAATTGGAGTACATGTATATATTTTGGATCATCCTAGTAGATACATTGTGTCATAATGATACTACTATTTCAATAGTATATTGCAAGGGTATTATTATTCTTCAATGGTTTTAGTCAAGCCAAGTACAGCCACTCATTTGAATATAGATGTAATGTGATCTTGTTACTTGTAATAGCCCGTCTACATTATCAGTGAGGACATTCAGCCAGTAATACAGTCCTATTGTTACACATAGAATTAGAGATAATCTATCTATTGTCTTCAATATTCAGTTTCTTTACATATTTCTGATGGAGCTTAACCCCTTCATAGCCATGGATGGTATATGCTGTCCAAGAAGGTAGATACTGTAAAATTCACATATTTTGTTTAACGATTGAAAGTATGAAACAGAAGCAAAAACATGTTCTGAAATGTTGTTCCCATGGTAAAAGAAAAACAGATTTTACATTGAAAATAATAATTCATAGCCCTAAATTCTAATGTTCAAAGTTCATTATGATCTTGTAATTCTAGCGATAAAGAAGGGGCTTGATTAATCCATATCCTTCTATACAGATTTAATTCCCTTTTGATTCAAGCCCATCCCACCTGTTTATCACCGTATGTGTCATATTTCTGGTATGAAATTAGAGTTTTCAAGTTGATTGTGAGGTATACATGAATGTTGTGGTTTAACAGTATTTTCTATTTGTCAGATACTACTATAACTTTCAAGATTATATGAAATATATTGTGAATAAGAAAGAAAGAAAAGGAAAAGATATTTTTGTAAATAAATGCAAGATTTGAAGGAATATATGGAAGTATCTGGTGGGAGAATTTGGATAGAAGATGTTTTTGGGTAGAGAATGACATTGGTGTAAACAAATTAACTATTTACCTGTAGATTGTACTAAATATGAGCCTGTGATTGTCAAGTATTACTTTTTATTGTCTTGTATGACCTATGAACTCCTGATGAATTTTCACCATTAAACTTTAATGATTCAATCCGTATGAGTATATTGCAATAAGCGACATTTCCATTCATCATGGTCACACACGAAATGTGATTCAAGGTATAAGCAGTCATTTTGTTTAATTTCTTTAAATGCAGTCATTTGATATAATCCATACATTACAGAAATGGTATAATATGTTAACAGTTTGCGTACATTGCATAGCCTATCAAGACATACGCAAATTATTTTCTCATATATTAGTTACCAACTTACCACAAGGGAATTTATAACTAGTTGACACTGTCGATTACCTGTGCCTACTTACATTTATTCTGTTGTGTTGCTTTAAACATTCCGTCATTCTAATTACCGTAATTTGTGGGAGTTATATTATTAACACATAATAGACTCAAATCAATAGATGCTTCTTCACTGAAAACTTTCAAATAAGCAATGAGGCCTTTTATTCCAAACAGTTGATTTTTCTTTTGTCAATATTTTTGGTTGCATAACTCTCGGAGAAGATCTGAAAAGTTAAAGAGGTTTTTCAAGAACTTTTTTTTGAGGAGTAAGCAATGGCGTATCCAACATTGAATCGAGTCAACATTAGCCCCCTTGTTTGACTACCCAGGAGAAAGAAAAGAACTTGTAGTTTGTCTCCATCAGGTGGGGCTGGTATTAAAGGTATATTCCATCTCCTGCTAATATATTTCTGGATATGCCATTGAAGGTAGCATTGAATATTCAATTACATAATGAGAATTGCACTTACAAGGTTCTGAAAAAGCGAACATTGGAATACATCATGTTTAGATTCATTGAAGTATCCATGCGATATTCTTTCTTGTGTGAAGTGTTTTTTTTTTTTTCCCTGGCTTTTTGACATGCTTTTTGACAGTTATGTAATTTATCATTTCCTTGTGACAAGTCTACTGATCATTCTGTTTGGTGTGCATTAAAACTTGTTTATATTCATACATATATTCATACAATTGTGTTTCTTCAAAGAGAAGTTTATGTGACAACACGTTTATGGTGATGAAGTGGGATGAGTAGTTATGAAGATTGTGATGGTGAGGAACTGAGGATGATGTTTAATTATTAAAAGTAAACTCTATTCTTCTTTGCTGATGTGGCTCGATATTAAAATATCACAGGGTTGTCATGAGTGGCGTAGATTTGGATCAGCTATTTAGAGGGGGCACCCATCTTGCGTGTGGATGTAATGCAAGAAGACAATACGATCAAGTTAGAGACAGGTGTGGGGTGGGGGCAATATCTTCTTTTAACTTTGCCTCCCCCCCCCCCCCTCATTCCCCCCCCCCCCTCTCTCTCTCTCTCTCTCTCTCAACCCCTCTCTATGTCTCTCCAAGATTCCGCCAGCCGAACTGTCACTCTTCCCACAGAGACAGGTGTGGGATGGGGGCAGTATCTTCTTTTAACTTTGCCTACCCCCCTCGGTTTTCCCTCCCCCCTCTCTCTCTCTATCTCTCTCTCTCTTTCTCTTTCTCTCTCTCTCTCTCTCTCTCTCTCTCTCTCTCTCTCTCTCTCAATCCCTCTCTATGTCTCTCCAAGATTCCGCCAGCCGAACCGTCACTCTTCCCACAGATTCTAAACCATAACTGAGATTATTATATTATGTAACAATTCAGTTTTTTTTTCTTCTTTGGATCATTTTACTTCTCCACGAAGGTTGGCCCTAGGACTGTAACGCACAACCAACACATTATTGTGATTATATATCATTTAAATAACGACAACTGAAATCATATTACATTTTTCACAAGAGAATTGTTTTGATAAACAATTGAATAAAGATGAAAGAAAGACATGCGATGAGGCTCATACAATTTGTCTCAAGTCACCAGCAAGCAGACATGTAGAATGTTCTTTAAAAAAAATCAAACTCATTTAAAACCATATAGATTTCTGGTGAGCCCTCCCCCCCCCCCCCCCCCCCCCCCGTCCTCACCACACACACGCACTCACACAATTGTTTGACTCCATATTTTGAAAAGCAAGGTACTGACAGTTACATGATGCTATAACAAAAAAAATCACTCAAATGAGAATTGAATTAGCTTCTACTTTTTAGCCACGATTTGAATTATTTTTTGTCAATGTGTTTCAATTTAATCCTTACCGAATATTCGAATTTATTTATTTAATTTAATTGAATTCATTTATTCACCACCATTGAAAACATTGAAACAAAAGATATATAATTACATGTCATTTAAATGGCTACATAGGCAGGGGCATTACTAAAGGGGTAACACGTAACCCCCCCCCCCCCCCCCTTTAAGATGTTCTATTGGGAATGTGGAACCTTTCTAGCATTGTCTGGAAATTGCAACATCAAATTTGATAATCTGACGACCGTTTTTAAAAACAATCTTTCCTTTAAAATCTCTGTTGGTAGTTCAAAAAGTTTGTTTGTTTTTGTGTTCCGGGGTTATTTGAAAATTAGCGCTAACTAGTCGGCAATTTTGCCACCCCCACCCTCAGTTTCCAAGTGGTCTAGCGGCGCCCCTATGTGCCTTCTAGAAACAGTTCTGATCTTCAAGAAGTGCCGAATAGAATTTAGCTCCGGGCCGTCTTTCAAAAGCGTATGTAGACGTCTCCAGACATTCCTTGCCGAGTAAGCACGAACCCTCGCAGGCGATGAAAGTATAACACGAGCAACGGACATCGGCAAGACAAAACTGACTGCATTCGATGATAGACGAAACTGTGTATGATGACAGAACATAGGCATCGATGTGGGCGACATTGCTGGCCAGTAGTCGGAAGTTTTTGAAGCTCATGTGACCTGTTTCAAAGGTTATAAAGTTAAAGATAAAATCACCAATATGACTGAGTATGACTTTTAGCGAATTCATTGTGAAATAGTATAGATAGATATATTGACTGCTATGAGAGGCATCGCTGTTTATATAGGCCCAAGGGGACGTTACATGACCCCGAGGCGGGGTGTAACCTGGGTGTAACGATGTGATGATACGTCCCCGAGAGCCAGTATAGAAACAGCTATGCTTCAAATATTAAAGCAGTCGATATATCTTTTATATACCGAATTCACAAACAAATATTCAAAGAAATCTTACCTTATCCTTTTCTTGAGTATAGATAGCTGGTTATTCATCACAGAAAATCTAAGACACTGTCTGTAAATCTTCGCTGGAAAGTTGCCTGAATGTTACGATCATTCGGGAATCACAGACTAAAAGCACTCTATGGTATCCGCGCGCGCGCTCGCTCAAAGAATTTTTTTTACACGTAAACCAACTGGGATCCAGCAACATTTATTTATGTGGCCCGTTACCCGGGGCAACGGGCATCTTTACACAAAACTATTGACCGATAGGCGGGCATGCGGGCATCTTTAAAACAAACTACTGACCGTTAGGCGGGCATGGCTAAAATCACGTGGCGTTAAAAAAGATGTATTGCCCTTTGCCACCGACCGTATTCGGGTTGTAGGGTTATTACCCGCGGAGACGCTGTAAAGGCCCGGTCACACAGCCCTCCACGGGCGTATCGCGGCCGAATCACGGCCAAAAATTTCTGCCCGTGAAGCAGACGCTGTTGGACGCGTTGAGGTTGCGATAAAGACGCGATACAGCCGTACTTTACCCGTCGTTACACGCGGTAAGAAATTCACACGCGGTTGGCCGCGCGAAAAAGTTTTGGGCTGCCCAAAAATTTAGACCGCGGGTAATCGCGGGCGGTACACGTGGTACACACGCGGTAAAGACGCGGTACAGACGCGGAACGAACGTGCTAGGACGTGCTACGGCCGCGGTTAAGACGTGGTTACACGCGGAATTGGACGCGAAATTTTCGCGGGTGGAGCACGGTCATAGCACGTTTGTTCCGCGTCTGTACCGCGTTGTTATCACGTGCATTAGCGTGTGTACCGCGTGTAAGCGTGGTAGGCCGCGGTACCGCCGCGCTTCACCCGCGATAAGGACGCGGAACAGTCGCCGGCGTCTGTTCCGCGGGCATACCACGGGTAAACCGCGGGTAAGCCAATTTTGCACATTTTCCACCACGGGCAACCGCGGGCAAAAAAAAATCGCGAAATTTTACCCGCGATACAGACGCGAAAGGCTGTGTGACCGGGCCTTAAGGAAGGTAACGGGTAAACATGTACATCCTCGTTATGACACACGAGGCGTTAATATTGTTACTGCGTCAGTGATTATCGGATTTGTTTGGTCATCGACGCGCCATGGGATAGAAATACCATACAGTTAATGCAAATATTAGGTTTAATTACCGTTGTATAAGGAAAATCCATGAATCGAAACAACGCCATTTGTGCAGGTGGGATGAAGAGGGTGTGTGGCAGTCCCCCCCCCCCCCCCCCCCAAAAAAAAAAAAAAAAATCATTTACCTCTGTCCCGAGAAGATGAGCGACATGTAGTCGAAGATATTGTCTGGGTTGTGTGTATTGCCGTTGTTGCAGGAGTGGTATCGGTTGCCTGTTCAGAAGTAAGTGAAGCAGCATCTGTTGATCCTTGTCCTGTTGTTGATGTTGATGATGCGTGTGAGATTGTTGTTGTTGATGCTGGACTGCTTGTTTTCTCACTGATCGCATCATCGGTTGTTGACGAAGGTTGTGTAGAGCCACTCGTCGTGACAACATTGTCAGTCTGAGTAGCCGAACTGGATGTTTCGGATGACGTCATTTGATTTGGTGTGGTTCGGGTTGGACCTTCGGGAGATGTGGCAGCGCCTGTAGTTGTTTGCTGTACAGAACTTGAATGGATACCTGTTGACGTTGAAGTAAATAGCGAGATAGTTGCAATGAAAAGGATGAAAAATCTCAAAATAAAAGATGAAGATTACAGGCACATAACATTTTTTTTACTTGGAATTCGTCGGTAACATATTTTTGGTTATCATCAATGACTTGCAAGGCAGAAAAAGAATTTGCTTCATAAAATCCAAGACAACTTTATCCTGGATGCATTGAATAAACTTAATGTAAGTACTTTTCTGTATATCACGGGGAAAAAAAACGTAAAAATTGAATTAAATCAATTGATATTATTTAAACCGCTATCGATCATCAGTATATATTCACCTCCTTCTTTCTCGCAGATATAACGGTGTTCGTGATCATCCTCAAATTTATCATCCAACCATTGGTATGACTTATTTGGTTCTATAACGAAACATATCCCTCCTTCATCGAGAGTCTTTGAGTTAGCTGCGAAGTTGGAGTAGGTCAGACTCGAACCGTCCAGCCAAGTCACACTGGATAATCCTATCCAGTAATCCTCGTTTGCAACGGGGAGGTTGTCCACCAGAAATTCTTGTTCTTCCTCTGATCCGATGAAGACAAGATGCATTCCAAGGTCGTCACAGGATGATTTTGACGAGGCGAAGTTTGACTTGCTTTGCGAGAAGTAATAACAGGATTCGTCATTCTCAATGTGGCCACCGGTACAAGCTGCAAGAGGAGACAATTAATATGAAAAGGGGTATAGTAAAATGATACACATTTTTTCAAACTCTTTTATTTGATTGTGTGCTGTACAAGAATAGAATATTAAACAAACCAAGGAAATTATCGAACTTGGGCACCTTATATTCGGGCAGTGAAGTGATTGTACTTTAATCCAATCTATTATAAATGTAATGCTTCCTGGGAGAAATTGCAATTGTTTATTATTTGTGGCTTACACCCGGTAAATAGGATCGATTGATCTGTAATTGAAAACAAGGCAAAAACAAATCTTGGAACCAGCGGTATTTGCACCTGCCATCTACTGCTTGCCGGGCAGCGACTCTGTACCACCAGGCCCCCGCCCCCCCCCCCCCCCAACTCCGGGGTCGGAGGGGGCGCATGCGTGTTCCCAAAATGTCCGGTAAAGGGGTACTTTTCACGCACCAAAGTCCGGCTCGTATAGTACACAAAAATCCGGCCCGTATTGACTTTACACACCGTACTTAGGGGGATGTTTTCAAAAGGAGGGAACATGTACCCTAAATAACACAGAGTGGGGGGGGGGGGGGGCGGGACCAGGCCATCACTGGTCCATGCATGGCACAGTCACGATGAACTAGAAACAAATACCCAAGCTCTCCTGATTTATTCTGACTTAAATACCGCTGGTTCCAAGATTTGTTTTGACTTGTTTTCAATTACAGATCGCTCAATCGATCTTATTTACTGGGTGTAAGCCCGACCCTCAACGTGCAGAAAATCAATGAGTTTCTACTCGTCATTCTGTACTTACCGGCACTGTCTTCTATTTCGTTTTCACAAATGTAATAGTACGACTTGGAACAGCTGTCGTAATACCATATATAATTGTAATCTCTTTCCATCCTGAAACAGATTCCTCCATCACCGAAGACAGGACTATATGTGAAGTCGTTGTTATTATTTTTTACGAAGTTCTTGTAGTCCAAGCTTGAGCCATCTATCCAGGTCACTTTGGATAAACCTATCCAATGCTTCTCCGTATTACCAGATAGGCTATTCTGCATGAAGTTTTGTTCTTCCTGTGATCCTATGTAGACAAGATGCATTCCAAGTTCCTCGCAGGACGATTTTGACGAGGCGAAGTTTGACTTGATTTCTGAGAAATAATAACACGACCCGTCATTCTCGCTTTGATCAGATTCACAAGCTGCAAATAAAAGAGAGACA